>JAECUM010014653.1:0-41737 GCA_016617855.1 Megalonaias nervosa
TTCAAAAGCACAAGCTACTCCACACGGATTTATCACAATAAATTTACATGATCCTAGGTCGAGGTATCGTATAGGTCTTGATAAAATCTTTCGTTAAAAACCAAAGCAGCAGAGAGGGTGCGACCAAAAGTAGGTTGTCCTGGTGAGTAAACAAACACGCGTGGAACGAAGGTCAAAAATGAAGTAACCCAGTTGGTGGGGGTTTATAACGTTGTTGACTATTGAGACCATAATTTTGTTTTAATAAGTAACAATCCAAGCAAGTGGTATGTTCCCCCTCTCTGCTGCTGGAGCTCTTGTCCGCGCTGCATTCCGCGAGCAATAATACGGACCAGCCTCGAAAATATAAACTATACCTACGCAAACTTAACATTCATTTCCCAATACAAGTTACTGACATCAGTACGTTTGGGCGACTTAACCCTGGCATCGATGTTAATGTGTCTGTTCGGTATAAAGGCATGCAGCTGAGCAATAATCCACACATGTACGCGAGGGGACTAAGGTTGATTTGTTGTTGTGATACGGTTCAGATGCGGGATACCATTATGTGTGGATAAAAGATTTTCCATGAATGTTATACCGGTATAGTAAGTACGAGGTTAGAAAGATTCTATATAAATGTTGCTTACATGTGTTTAACACTGAACAGCTGTTCGATAAACATGAATTTTACAATGGTGGAATCAGTGAGAAAGCACGAGGCACAATTATGCCACCGCCAAGCATAACAATCACCAATTCACCGCGGTACAACAGTAGATGAAGGTCCTGTATATTATGTACGCGGACTTTAAGAATGTTTGAACGTAAAGCGTGGGCACCAATCTAAACGTTGTGTGAAATACGATGAAAGTTGCTCAACATGTCTTATGCGGGGATTCCTACGCTGTAGTCCGATGCGACGGAATGGTTCAGCCACAAGTGACGTATCGTGACCGGGACTCAACTGAGGTGTTAATTTAACGCTCGAGGTCACGGCGAAAGCTATCCGTCAACAGCTTTACTCGCCCGCGGACCACCGATGACATTCGTGAATATCCGCGCTACTCATTGCTGGATCTGTGGGACTGATGCCAAAGTTCGTGATTACTGCCACATTACTGGTTCGTGCTTGCTAATTTTCTCATACACTCGCGCTACCTCTCTTTTGCATCGTGGTATAGTGCTCTGTAAAACAAATACTGTTGATCGGTGAGATCGGATGCTATTCTTATATTTATATGTTTGTTTAATTAGCCTGATCTTGAACATCTTCGTCACTGACCTCATCAAAAATGTTACACGCTTCAGACGCAGTGGGCGAGTTGTGTTTCTTTTGATGTTGTACTTTTTCATACACAATATTTGACAGATTCTTTTTAGTTTTATTTGCCTCAAAAATCTGTCCAAGTTTATTTCGTTCTATTTCTAAGGTCATTCCCAGGTTAACCAGCTTACAATTTGCTCTAAATTTGTTCCGGAAAATTCGTACAACATCTGTGCTTCTTTAATGATGCATTCAAACTATGCAGCGATCTCAGTTTATCGGTAACATTTTTGGCATTCCATCCATTCATTTGACAGGTCTACGCCACTGTTACAAATATCATGAATTCTTTCAGTAGACTTTGTGAATCAATAGTTTCGCTGCCACTCAACGTTTGTGGCCATAGACATTTCTTCGACAAAAGAAGGTCAGGATGAACTATGCTGCCGTCGAGGAACGTTGATTTTACCGGTATCTGCTTAGCTGAATGGTCTTAGATAATACATGACACAGTGATCAACATATGGCTCTTGGCATATGGTTGAATATCTGGCATTCATAAATGGGGACTAAATTACCCACAGGTATCTGCACCACTAGATCCTCCGGTGGGTGTTAGGTTTCCACACCTTGTTTGACACTGTTTGATACGAAATTTCCATCTTCTTGACCAAGTTCCTTTGTAATATATGGTACCGATTCTTTCTTTCAAGTCTACCGATCGAATTTTGGAACTAGGCCTTTATTTTCAAATCATGACCTCTAGTTATTGATTAAGTTGATATTTCACAGAATACTGTAACTAACACTGTACTTTTAAACCACGAATAATACCAGTCTGACAAAACCCTCAGTCTTAAGTCCCTACGGTCTGCAAAACTTTGGTTTCCCAAAATCTAAACAAGCCGAACTGGATAGCTGAAGTGGATGTCGGTTGTTAGACAGTCATGTTGAATGTTGTTGCTAAGACAAGCCGAACTGAACAATCTTTATGGATGTTGTTTGCAAGACAAGCAGAACTGGATAATCTCAGTGGATGTTGGTGGTAAGATAAGCTGAACTGGACAATCTCGGTGGATATTAATAAGGAGAAAAGCGGAAACTGGACAATCTAGGTGGACTTTGGTGATAAGACAAACCAAACTGAACAATCGCGGTGGAAACAGGTGGTAATCTAGGTGCATATTGGTTGGAAAGACAGTCTGGGTTGATGTTCGTGGTAAGACAATCTCGTTGGGTGTTGATGGTAAGACTAGTCGAACTGGACAATCTGGGCGGATGTTTATGGCAAGACAAGCCGATCTAGACAATCTAGGTGGATGTTGATGGAAATACAATAATTTTTGCAGAGTTATGAGCTTTAAACACGCTGATCACATTAGTTTAACACTTGTTTATAAGGAGGACATCTTTCAAGGACGTATTTCTGTACTACAGGCATGTATCTACCATATACGGTAACATACATAATGGATTTGATCTATTCCAAAAAATACAGAATGAAAATTAGCAGCAATTCCAAATATCTGAAGTTATTTTCGAAGAAGATAATACTCACATGAAACCACAGTTATAACGAATACCATTATTACAAAATCCTGAAAACACCCACATATGACGGGGCAGGCAAATACGTCGTTACTATGGAGTTCGCCTTATTAACAAACATCGATATATAACACATTTCTGGATATAAAAACACCCACATAGTCCCCAGAACCACTTATTCTCAAGCAAATACTTCGCTATCATGTCCTTCATTATAACGAACGAATTGTATCGACCAGAGAGAGAGAGAGAGAGAGAATACTATACTTGTACGTATTCATCCACAGACTCGGTTTTTGCCACCCATCCATAGGATGTCCAATTCAGTCGTTTTTTTTTTGTTTTTTTTTTGTTTTTTGTTTTTTTCTTTTACAGAGAATCGTTCGTCTCCATCATGCGAGCTCTCACTCAGCTGCTCATTTGATACTGGGTCTGAACCATTCAGAAAATATGTAGTACAAAACTGAGAATCTGAAATTGGAAAGCGAAGTTTGAAGGGTAGCTGTTTTACTAAATTTATAATGGGGATAATAGGTTCGTAGTGGGATAGAGAATATATTTTTTATTTATAAGGGCTTTAAATACTATTTTTATACCCCTTGTTTTACATCCTACCCTGTGTGGTCAGTAAATCAGTGAATGTTGATCATTCACAAGACACGTTAAATAGTAGGTGGAGTTTTATCATTACATTTCTTGTCATAGGCTAGACATCTACACATACTAAACCTATATTCAGTTCAGTTAGATGGCAGACAGTCACATTTCCTGCTAAAATAGAACCAGAGTGTTACACTGTTACATTTTCAGCCAGTCACAGTATTAATGCACGACGTATTATTCATTTCAGTTAGAGGGCAGACAAACCCATGACAACTGTTTCAAACATGCCAATTTATCCTATGATAAACTTACATACCAGTTTATAAACAATAATTGTTTTCCATATACATTTCAAAATGGTGGCCTAATGATAAATTCCAATTTCTGTCTATATTTTTTTAATTCTGTTTCACATATGAATCTTATTTGGGTCTAAATTCTCACACTATACTACTAACCAGCCATGAGGTTTTGTGAGTTTCATTGAAAGTATATCAAGGCGTTGTGGGATGCTTCTGATGTTTCGGTTCAGGAGCTTCCAAACGATTCACATCACAATTAGGTTGTGAGTTGAGGTGGGGGTGGGTCTTCAATAATTTTTAAAATTTTGTTTACTTTATTACTTCTGTGTAAAGTTTTGGAACTTTGGTCAAGTTTTTTGGACAGTATATTTTTATCTAAAATTTATTTAAAGAAAATAATGTTTATTACCAGAATATTACATGTTTTTATCTCTTTCAAATTGTATGAACTCTATCCATTTGTAACTTATGTTTAAAGAAACTATAGATTCTTATATAATTTTTTGCAAGAACTAAGTTGTATGGGCAAAGTGAGTATTGTCCCCACTGATCAATAATTTATTTATTTTATTTGTCAATGTTTGTCTTTATTGTTATTAAGGTACGTTCATCTTTATGGTGTTATTCTTTGCTGAATTATATCTTTTTATTTAAATTCAATATCTGAAAACATTAGTTTCTTGCAGAAAGATCATTTATTTCTTATCAATTATATATTCATTGATTTCCATGATTGACATTGTTCATCTTACTCCAGATTAATTCATCAATTTTATAGACATAATTCCAGAATTCTCATAAGAACCCAGAATGTCCAAGTCATTGTGAGCGACACTTTCAATTCAGTTCTACTCAATACCTGCTTATTCTCATTCAAGCGACAGAGAAATCTACCTGTTTTGCCAACCTTACTTTTCCTATCTCAGTCTGGTTATCTCAGACCTGTCGTCTCAGTCATGGTGTTCACGCTCTAGGAACTACTTTTAAAAAGAAACCCTTGGTGTCTTCTGCTGTTCCTGACGGAGTTGTTATAAAATCCAACAATAACAACAATACAAGGTGTTTATATTGTTGAAGCCAGATTGTTTTTGAAGTTCATTTGTTTTTGGAATTTAATAAGTTATTCTCTAGAAAACTAAACAAGTGCTTTATATTTATAAAAGTTCTGGGAGAAAGAAATTCAGTGGAAATTTATTCTGAAGTTTAATGGAAACATTATAAACTGTGATTCAATCCAGGATCTGTTACCATCAGTACAGACACCATCTGACGTCATCGCCTCATATTAGAATTTCATCGAGATTCAAACCCGGATTGGAATAGACTGTTTAGTGATAGGACTTGTATTTTTCAATCTTAGGATTATATTTTGGATTATATTCACAAACCTTAAGCACCATTTCCAATTTTTACATTGTTTTCTAGGGAAATAAATTATTTTGTTAAAATATACAAAACTTGTTGGCTTCACTCTTTTCTTTTGTTATTTTTGTACGAGCCTACACGTAACAATATATATATATATATATATATATATATATATATATATATATATATATATATATATATATATATATATATATAGAACGAAAAGAAATTCGCTCATAAAGCAACTTTGATAACACCATACAAAACATTGTGACACACACATATACACAAATCGAACTATTTGATTCGGCTCCAGACACAGGCAATACACATCACTGGCTGCACAAAACCAAACTCTGAAGTGCTACTGCAAAGTCAGCAAAAACCAGAAATGTGTTATGCCCAACTGGTTTCTTCTAACTTTGTCGAACACCCACAACCCTCCCCAGCTGAATCAAATACAATAATGCGATTGCAAATGAAAACTCCTGCACTTACCAACCATAGTGGTTAATTCATGAGCTCCACAAAAAGATTTCCACGTAGCGTATCATTGCGCTAGTGATAGCAACACTTGCCATATTTCCAGGACAGAAAATATAAATTTACGAGAAATTCATGAATTAGAAATTTCCTGATTTCACTATACACTTCCTTAGAACTGTACCCAATACAAATATTGTACTACACAGTATCGTACCGTTGCCTACCATAGAACGTTTTCCAAATTAGAACTGATTAAAGTTAAAACTTAACCGCATACAAGATATTAATTATTTTGTTGTCATTTGCAAATGACATCCATTGATTAAATGTGATAATACAGTATATCAAATGATTTTATGTTTCTATTTTCTCAAGCTTGTGTACTTAGGGTCGATAGGTCACTCCATTGTCCTCATTAACATATTCGTCTTAGTGCGAAGTATTGGATAAACAAAAGCACGTGACTCGAGACGCTCATTTCTCAATACTTCCAACACATAACAATTATAACTTCTTTCTTCATATGCTTTATCTTTTGCTAAGAACGGCATATATAGCTAGATTCTACTTAGATAATTATTACGATTTTCATAACAGATTTCAAAAACTGATGACCTATATATAGTGTTAAGCAAAACTAGTACCTGATGAATGCTGTGTTTTAAATCTGCTGACTAACTTGCAAGGGTGCAGGGTTATTTTAATTTAGTTGGAAGAAAGTGGGTGAGAAAATAGTCTATGTTGGTGTTTGTACCAAGATAAGGAAATCCCAGTCGCCGGGTTACATCATTTGTCTCCACACTCGGCATAGCATCGAGGAGAGACAAATAATATAACCCCTTGACTGGGAATTCCTTGTCTCGGTCCAAACCCCAACATAGATTCTATTAATCTAGCAATTCAAACTTACTAAGTTTTTCATAACTAGCTCGTTTGTTCAATTCATTATGAGCGTTATACTGACAGACTTGATACACACAATTTAATTTCGCTTTATATCAATTCAATTCAAGTATGTACTACGGTACAGCTGAAATGCAAATTCAAGAAAATGTTCTCTTTGCAGATTTCACAGTCAACAAATTACAATCAAATCATATTTTTCTTCCGTAGTAAACATTATTGTAATTGAAACCAAATATAGTAAATCCTGTAAAATTTCCATTCTTCATAACTGGGATTATCGTAATTAACTTATAAAATGGCGCTACTATTTACCATGAACTTGCGTTACATTTTCATATACAGACCTATACATCCAGAAAATTATAATATTCTGG
This sequence comes from Megalonaias nervosa, assembly GCA_016617855.1. NCBI lineage: Eukaryota > Metazoa > Mollusca > Bivalvia > Unionida > Unionidae > Megalonaias > Megalonaias nervosa. The sequence continues at coordinate 6,837 of JAECUM010014653.1, forward strand.
CCAATGTAGAACAACAAGAAGACTTTTATGGCTATGATCTGCAACCTTTTTGATGTGTTTCTTAATAAAATGAATCATCTTATGTTATGGTTGAAAGACATGATTTTCCTGCATTGTGTCAGAATTAAGTGTCTATGTTTCATATTAAGGTATCTAAAGCATGAACAGAATCAATCAAAGGATATATAGGCAAATGTAAAAAGTATGACAAAGCCTGATAGCAATTATTATTTGACTGGGAAATTTACCATAGAGTCAAAAGGGGCAGACCAATGTATCAAAGAATATATTGTCTTTGCTATCAGACACCCAAAGTATGAATATAATCAATCAATGTGTTTTAAGAAGAATTAACAAATTAAAAACTTCTGCGACTAAAACCTTGGAAGCAAGATCAGAAATTTTGAGCAAACATGAATTGTCATTGCAATATACTTACAAATTTAAGCTACGAACAGAATCCATCAAGGGATTAAGGTTATATCTGCCGGGGCTGGAATTACACTAATCCCATATATAGGTGTAAACTCTTGAGATTTTAAAATTATATTATAATCAGTGAGTAGTATAAACATCGTCAGTTTTGGCACACTGGTATATTTTTAAGATTTCAAAAGTTTACACTTTTCAGCAACTCAGCAAAGTTTCTACCAGAAACTGTTACACCTATATGACACACAGTCTTCAGGATGCCAGTAACTCACCCCGTCAATGACACACAATGCCGGAAGTTCGTACAGTCTATACCACACACAATGCAGGAAGTTCGTACAGTCTATACAACACACAATTTACAGTATGCAGGAAACTCTCACTGTTTTATGCAATTCACGATCTACAGCGCGTAAATGACGGATATATGTGATAGAAAACATAAACGATCTTTAGAAAATTTATAGCGTTAATGACAGACTGCAAGGCACAAACCAGTTTTCCGTCTATATATTCTCTCACGTATCCAATGAATTTTGTTATTCTTCTTCATATTAGTTCATTTTTAGGCTTTACCAGTGTACTAAAGTATTCCCCTGCCCTTTTTACAGTGTTATGATTGAATGATTTAATTATTTTCATTTGCTGTTTAACTCTAATTTGCCTTCCAGATTTTCTGCTTTATTCATTGAGTTTATCAAAGCTTAACGTTCAACATAATATCTGTGTTTATAAAATAAAGATCTGCAGACCATCAAAGGATATCCAGCAGACACCGTTCTAACCTCTTCATTTACAATTTACATCAAATCATTATCGGAAAAAAAAATTAAATCTCACCCATCTAATATACTGGATTTCAGCCTCATACAAAAATGTTTTAAGATATGTTGGGTTGTTTTGTTGTTTTGTTTTTTGTTGTTGTTGTTGTTTTTTGATAAAAGATTTGATGACCGCTGGTCAATATTTATAATGTGTACCGACCTAGCACGTTCGACTTGATTAGTTGATTCAGTTTGCCTTTTATTCCTTTCCTCGCCTGCCGTGACAAATTCTCCCGTCGGAGGAACGGCGTCATATTTATTTTATCCATTTGACAATGGATATCTTAAATATGACAGATTTTTATTTGCGCATACTACTCTCATGAAAGAAAAAACAAAAAAGTCAGAAATAGGCAAACAGAACTTGATACCAAACATTATACACAAAACTACTAGATTTCTTTTAAAAATGCAATATATGCATATTCACATCCATTTAAGTTTATGTATGCATTTATTCTCGATCAATTTGTACATACATATTTATACAATCTGCACAAAATTACTCAGCTAATTTACTGCAGTTAAATTCTTCGATGTGTGACCATTCTCCATTTTCCTGACAAGTGTATAACACACTTTTTAAAGCTCCATTGTCGCAGACATATTTTACTGTTCTCCCCACAGTGTATTGATTTCAAAGTCACTGTCTCTTGGATTTCCACGACCTTTCAAGTTAAAATTTAATATCGTATCAAAAATGGAATACGCACAAATTAAATAATTGATGAAAGGCAAGTCAATTGTACGTATCCTTAATTGTTAATAGCAGTATAATTATTAATTTAAAACGTAATAAGCAAAAATAATTAACTTTCAAAATCTGATTTTTCTAAATTCAAGACAAGGATGCAATATTTGCGACATGAAGAAAAATATAAGAAATGCACACTATAAATTGTGGTTGCATATCTTCATGCAGATTCTCAATGCAATGGCTTTTTCAAACGGTACATTGAGCACATATCCAGGAAATGCAGTTTTGGTCATATCCATTAGGTGCGACTTGAGCACATATCCAGGAAATGCAGTTTTGGTCATATCCATTAGGTGCAACTTGAGCACATATCCAGGAAATGCAGTTTTGGTCATATCCATTAGGTGCGACTTGAGCACATATCCAGGAAATGCAGTTTTGGTCATATCCATTAGGTGCAACTTGAGCACATATCCAGGAAATGCAGTTTTGGTCATATCCATTAGGTGCAACTTGAGCACATATCCAGGAAATGCAGTTTTGGTCATATCCATTAGGTGCAACTTGAGCACATATCCAGGAAAATGCAGTTTGGGGACATATCTATTAGGTGCAACTTGGGAACATAATCAGTAAGTGCATTTAGGGGCATATTCAAACAGTGCACTTCATCTTTCAATGAAAAACATACAGATACATTCCTTTATAAAATGTATTTCTTGTCCAATATTTCCAAGGTAGTCAAACATGTATCATTCTGCTCTGAATTCACATCCGCTAAAGATGAAATTGATAATGTATCATTTAAATGTATCTTATTGTCTATATGAAAAAATAAACAGTAAACTACAAGTTCTCAAAGAATTGTATGGAGCCTTCAAGATACAAAAGTAGAAACCAAAGCCGCTAAACACACACACACACACACACACACACACACACACACACACACACACACATTCTTATATTTTATGGATAACGTGGACTCGGTGTGTAACCCAGTACTGAAGACATTTCTTCTGGCTATCTTGGAGTGAAAAGAAATACAGTTCCTGGCAGTACGTTTATTGTAACTTCATACAGCAATGTGTCAGCTTGTTGATCTCAAATGGCATAACCTAATACCTAGTCTTTCTTGCAAAATGCTAATCTTTTTTATATATTATACGAAAAACACAAATAAATTTTAAAAAAATAACAAAAACTTGATTAGAATAACCGTGTTCTCATAAATATATTATGATAAACGTTAGAGTCAAACTTCAAGCTTATATGTATTTTTGTGAAATATGCTCTACACTGTTTGACACACCACAGTTCCAAATCACCTGGAAATAGGCAACCACTGTTCTCAGGAGTCAAGACGGCCAAGGACCAGAAGGTATGCATGAAGATGCATCTCTCAAGCTATCTACCGATCTACCGAATCCAATCTTGGCCCTCCAGTGATACATTCGTTAACTTCAATTCCCTGACCGGCCACATATATATTACGTGGAGACGTCAGGTCGAGATTTAGTATGTAAATCATATCATATAGATTCCTTCGAAAGAAAGCAGATATACTTGAACAGCCATACAAAAAGTAGATCTCTTAACAAGTTATAGTCACACCTGTCTGCAAAGACTACTCTGAATCAACATGGAAGTTGTCTTTATATACAAGCTTCGATTTACATACAAATCGTACCTATGGCTCTTTGCTCTTATAGTCAGATGTTCCTTATATACAGTCCTTATATAATGGTTATACTAAACCACACTAAACAGTGCTAAATTCATCTTCGTCATCAGACCATGCTAGCTGAAAATGCATGCTTAGAGCTCCGTTTACTAAACCACACTAAACAGTGCCAAATTCATCTTCGTCATCAGACCATGCTAGCTGAAAATGCATTCTTAGCGCTCCGTTTACTGAACCACACTAAACAGTGCCAAATTCACCTTCGTCATCAGACCATGCTAGCTGAAAATGCATGCTTAGAGCTCCGTTTACTAATATGCAGGTACTATTGCAATATAAAACTCGTCCACTGGCACCAAGGCAACCACTATTTAAAATGTCACATTTCGCTCTTGTCACTAACTCCAGGGGCAAACTCTTACACTATGCAAATGTTAATAATATGCACTTTCAAAATCAAGGCATTATTTAGGACTGTTTCTCTGAAAGCACACGTTGTATCACCTGTGCCAATGTCATTCAAACGTCTATGGTCACTCTTTTCATATTTGGTGAGTAGTTGTTTGTCGATTTCAACCTGAGTTTGTTTTTGACCAGCAGTCAATAAATGCGGGACAGATCTTGCACACATCATTCTGAGCTTCAAATATTTCTTCAGTATATTAAAAATAACTGAGGAATTAATGCATATGATATAAATATCACTGTGAAGCGAACATCTCCAGCGATTGCCCCCTTCACAACGGTCACTTTCTGATCACCAATCTCTGACACGGGTCTTCCAGAATGTGGATCTTCTTCTATAGATTCGTAGGATACGACAGAGAATTACATCTGTTAACTTTATCCATGTCGGCCTAGATATCAGTCAAAGTCCCCTAAGAACGTTCGGATTTTACGGTATGTTCATTGCTCAGTAGCCGAATTGTTCTCCCTCTCCGACATTTTTTACGACACTGTTATTTACCTATGCTACGTCACACGCATATATCTTCAGGTGTCCGTCATGCCGTACGTGCAGCAGCAGATGATTTTATACAACGCTAGTCAATCGATCGACATTACATTTCTTGACGGGTTGAAAGAAACAAAAAGGTTATAAATAAAATATTAAGAACTTGTCGAATACCTCTCAAATCTGAAATTTCTCTACAGAGGTACACATGCTGCGAGCTAAGGGATGGAGAATGAGCCCCTGTGCTCTTGCATGTATGTCGTAATAGCTGAACAAAGGAGGCAGGGCCTCGAAGGGTCCGTGATTAGCATTTTGGATTTTCCACTGAAAGGGTGTGGTTAAAAAGTCATACCATCTGATGCGATTTCTGTGTAATCGAAACTGGACCTTAACGTCTCCTTACGTGTCTTGAGGCATGTATATATGGAAGCATCAAGAAGAAAAAAAAATTGAAGTGAGAAAGAAACAAATAATGTTTTTAAGAAATATATAATGTGTTGGCGGTGGAGAAATAAGAGAGGTTCTTATGCGTGTACTGCATCTGTGTAAAAGCTGAATGAATGTGGGAGCATAAAAAAAGAAAAGACTTTATATAGTAGAAAAGATGAATACAAATTTGAATTTATTCCCAAACAATTGCCAACAAAAGATTTAATAGTACAAGAAACCAAACTGACCATTGGTCAGCTTTACAGAACTCATCAGTAAGCAAAGCCCAAGTCACTAGTAATGCCAACGCTGCAGTCAAATGTCCGGAAGATCTATCTGCCTGACAGACAGATAAAAGAATCCGTTTTCAATTAGATTACTGTATTTTGTGCTATGCTTATTGCCCACTTCATTAAATGTACGCACTACACAGCTAATGAAACTTGGCGGGTGTGTTGTTTTTATTAATTATGGCCTGGGTGCTGTTACCTATAGTCCAAGGTTCTTTACCTAAATATCGCGTGCAATATTCCCCAATCATTCCCTGAATTGTTTGCACCTGAGACTTTGAATTTCTTAGATTTCCGAAACTTTCCAATGAAAGGTTGGTTGAAGATCGTTATCGTCAGAAAGTGCAGTTGGCTGCTGTGCATTTTATGTTGATAGGTCTGTGCTAATCAATAATGTAACATACAGGTCAAGGCCCTGTATCTGGTTATTCAGACCCTTTTTACAGTCACTGATAAAAATTTGAACTTCGTTGATGTCCGAGTTACTACTATTTTAAATATGGCTTGGATAATCGGGGAGGATTTGGAGGGATGGCATTAAGTAATGTAAAGCTTTTCATTGCTAAAAATCTCTATATTAAGAACACCACATAAAGGCCATGACTTGATATTGTTTTACCAATGAAGTTACAGATAATGCAGCTGCTATGCAGATTTGTATGAAGTTAATCACTGCTCTGTAAGTGAACGAACACCGACTTCTGTATGGTTTATGACAAAAATGACGGCCATGGTAAATATATGGATAGGACATGATTGAATTGATAAAAACACAATATGTTGTGAATGGCAACATTTATAGAGAATCTGTACATATAAAAGAGAACGCACGTTTTCATCGATGTAGTGCAGTTTGTGCGGTTATGTGTTGTGATGGTATGTGTTGTGAAGGTACGTGTTGTGATGGTATGTGTAATGGTTGTATATTGTAATGAATATTTAATTAAATGGTTTGTCTGTTAGTTTTAATTTTTTTTTTTTTTTGTTTCATTACATGTTATTGTACAATAACATTGTTTGCTGGAATTGACCTTGTCCAAAACTGAGTTCATATCTGCTTGACCTGATTGACTTTTAAATTTTTTTTTTATTTCATTTATGTAAACAACTTATATTAGCTTCATTATTCTCTATGTCTATAAGCTTATTATCAGAATTCTTATTCAGGTAAACAAAGAAGGAGTAAATATGTTGATCTGGGTTAGGGTTTTGGAGATTCCTAAGTGAATTTTATAGGCTATTGTGTTGTAAATAAACAAGGTTCATTAGATCATTCTAGAAGGTTATTTTCCATTAGGTAATGTTGTTTTTAGAAAATTCTAATTGTGACCTTGAGGTCAAGCAGAGTACTATATTATCTTGTAACTGTGAGGATTTTACCAGTTGTGCTTTAACATCTAGCACTTTAAGTTGTATTATGTTGTGACCAGTTTGGGCTGAATTTTATTTTCTTCAAATTATTGAATTCAAGTCATTATTTTCTCTGGAAATACAAAGTGCTCTGACAAAATTCTTGGATAAGGACAGTCATTAGAATTTATACTGAATTCAAACCTGGAATAATATTTCTGTGATTCAACAAGAGACTTTTGACGCATCAGTACTTCGCAGGCTATAACAGACACGTCATCGCCTTCGATTCTGGATTTTTTTTTAACTTGATTTGAGTTTTATTCAGGACTTTTATTATTAGGACTTGTGTCTTTAATTTTTGGATTATTTTTGGATTTAATTCCCAATACCGTAAGTTGTTTTTTCTCATTTTGCACTTTGTATTTTAGGAAAATAAATTATTTGTTAAATTTTGCAAAGCGTATTGTCTTCACTCTTTTCTTTTACTTGTTTTAAGAGCACAGACTCGTAACAGAGAATTGGGCGCTAAAATATTTCAAAAAACCTTCTTTTCCAAATTGAAGTTCCCCATCCTTAGGAATATTTTAAATCCGAAATATTATTTCATATTTTAGAAATCCTTAGTGGAATCAGGAAGCTTTTTACAATATCATCAGAAGTGGAGATCTTTATTTCAAATCCTACCCAGGAGCAGTTGGACTGTTTGAAAAAAAAGATGAATTGCTTCAGCTTGCTATAAAATATGATCTTTCTGAGGCAAAAGCTTCTTTAACGAAGCAAGAAATAAAATATATTTTGGTCCAATATTTGGTGGAAATGAATGTTTTGGATAAAAGTGCTTTGGTTTTGATTAGAAAGTCTGTATCAGACTCCAACATAAAAGTAAATGAATTACTATTAAAATACAATGTGGAATCAGAGTTAAGAAGGCTTGAACTTCAGAAAGATAAAGAGGAACAACAAATACAAATGCTATTGGAGAAAGAGAAGAAACACATGCAATTAGATAAGGAGGAAAGAGAGACGAAAATGCTGTTGGAGAGAGAGAGAGAGAGAGAGAGAGAGAGAGAGAGAGAGAGACACATGCAGTTACAGAAAGAAGAAAAACAATTGCAAATACTATTGGACATAGAGGAAAGATAGAGACAAATACAAATGCAAATGCAAAAAGAAAAGGAAGACAGAGAAATGCAGACAGAAGGAAGAAAGGGAATAGTAATTATATTAAGAAAATTAGAGCTGACGAGTGAAAAGCACATCCACACTTTACATACAAATTCAAGTTTTGGTGTTACTAAGAATATTAGGTTAGTGTCCCCTTTTAGAGAAAAAGAAGTAGACAAATATTTTCCTCAATTTGAAAAAATTGCTGAAAATTCGAAATGGCCAAGGGAACATTGGACTCTGTTATTACAGAGTGCACTTTTGGCAAAACCCGAGACATCTATGCTTTCCTATCAGTACAGCAAAGAGTTGACTATGATCAGGTTAAGGAATTCAGTCAATTATTCCTTTAGCTGACACATGTATTGGTCAGGCTTTTGGTGAGGCCATTCTCACTCCTTGTTTGGATCAATCAAAAGGAATTGATCACAGTGATGCTCTTTTAACTACTCATTCTCTTTATTCTAATCAGCGTGACAAACGACAATCACTTGTCGTCGAACAGGAAAAAGATCCTGAGATCTCCTGTTTGTTTCAAAGGGCAATTAGTGAAACTAAATCCACAGAAGTACAAGTTTGTTATTTCATTAAAAATGGAATTCTTATGAGAACACGGAGACCTCCCGAGGTACCTGCTGGTGACGAGTGGTCAGTGAACTATCAAACTGTAGTTCCAAAATCGTACAAACAGGAAATTTTTAATCTGGCCCATGAAACTCCATTGGCTGGTCATTTAGGGATTAATAAGACTTATCACAAGATCTTGAATCACTTGTATTGGCCAAAAATTAAAAGTGATGTTTGTAAATACTGCAGATCTTGTCACACTTGTTAAATGGTAGAAAACCCAATGAGAAGATATCTAAAGCTCATCTGCAACCTATTCCTGCATTTGACGAACCGTTTAGCAGAATTATGGTAGATTGTGTTGGTCCCTTACCTAAGACCAAGTCATGTAACCAATACTTGTTGACCATAATGTGTGCGTCCTGGGATGTAAATAATTTAAAGGAGTACCAGTATGTTGAGAGAAATAGCCCGGTTAATCATGCAGTTAATTTAGTTGTACCTGTCCCACTCAGTGAGGATTTAACGAAGAAATGCAATCAGACTCTACTGATTTTGGAGTAACAAATCTTCGGAATTCAGAAATTCTGAATAATCTGGACCAGAAACTTTCACAATTGCAACAACAAGAAAGGAATGAACTTAAACAGTTATTATCTGAATATGAGCACTTATTTCCAGATGTTCCTAGAAGAACAAACAAAATCTACCATGACGTTGAAATTGTAAATTTCACACCTGTGAAACAACACCCCTACAGGATGAACCCTCTCAAACAAGAATGCTTGAAATAAGAAATTCAGTATTTGCTTGAGAATGTTTTCATAGAGCCGAGTAAAAGTAACTGGAGTTCACCATGTATACTTGTTCCAAAACCAGATAAAACTTTCCGCATGTGCACCGATTATAGAAAGTTGAAAAGTGTGACTAAAATAGATTCATTTCCGTTACCAAGAATCGATAACTGCTTTGATAAATTTGGAAATGCAAAGTATGTCACCAAATTTGACCTTCTGAAAGGATTTTGCCAAATTCCACTGACGGAAAGGGGAAAGGAAATTACGGCATTCGTGACTCCAGATGGACTTTATCAATATAAAGTGATGCCGTTTGGGATGAAAGGTTCACCAAGTACTTTTCAACGTTTAACGAATCTTACATCTGGTCTAGATAGTTGTGATGCTTACATCGATGATGTCATTATCTACAATGACACCTGGAAAGATCATTTAGCGACAATTCAGAAATTCTTCAGCAGACTCACTGATGCAAGTTTGACAATTAATTTATCCAAAAGTGAGTTTTGCCGTGCTTGTGTAACGTTTCTAGGACATATTGTGGGACATGGACAAGTTAAACCTATAGATGCTAAGGTCAAGGCTATATCTGAATTCCCTGTGCTTATCAGTAAAGGCAACTGATGCGATTTTTAGGTATGGCTGGATACCATCGGAAATTTTGTTCCAATTTTTCTATAATTGCTGAACCCTGACAAATTTATTGAGCATGAAAACCAAATTTCATTGATCTGAAAAATGTCAGGAGGCTTTTGATAAGTTAAAGGCCATACATAAGAGTGCACCAGCTCTTCCAGGTCCAAATTTCAGTCAATCATTTAAACTGTCTTTTGATGCAAGTGATGTTGGGATTTGAGCAGTATTGATTCAAGAAGATGAAAATGGTGATGGTCATCCAGTGTGCTATTTTTTCTAAGAAATTAAATAAGCACCAGAGAAATTATTCCACAATCGAGAAGGAATGTTTGGCTTTGATATTGGCATTACAACATTTTGAAGTTTACATTAGTTCAGCTCCTTCTCCGATTATTGTGTTTAGTGATTACAACCCCCATACTTTCATCGTCAAGATGAAAAACAAAAATCAGAGATTATGAAGGTGGAGTTTGTTGTTAAAGGAATATAATACTGACATCAGGCACATCAAGGGAAAAGACAATTTAATAGCAGATGCACTTTCACGTGTATAGAAACATATTGTTTCATGTATATTTTGTGTCATTCGTCAGATTTTATCTTATTTTATTGAAAAGACAATTTAATAGCAGATGCACTTTCACGTGTATAGAAACATATTGTTTCATGTATATTTTGTGTCATTCGTCAGATTTTATCTTATTTTATTGTGCAAATCTTTGTTTTCCTTTAAGAGAGGAAGTGTTATGTATATTTAATTTAATTGTTTGTCTGTTAGTTTTAATTTGTTTTACATTTCATTTCATGTTATTGTAATGTAACATTCTCTGCTGGACTTGACCTTGTCCAAAATTGAATTCATTTCTGCTTGACCTGATTGACGTTTATTAAAACTTTATTTTATTTCATTTATGTAAACAACTTATAATAGCTTCATTATTCTCTATGTGTATGAGCTTATCATCAGAATTATTATTCAGGTAAACAAAGAAGGAGTACATATATTAATCAGGGTCAGGGTTTTGGAGAATCCCAAGTGAATTTTATAGGTTATTATGTTGTAAATAATCAATGCTCATTAGATCATTCTAGAAGGTTATTTTCCATTAGGTAATGGTTGTTTTTAGAAAATGCTAATTGTGACCTTGAGGTCATGCAGTGAACTTTATTATCTTGTGACTGTGAGAATTTTACCAGTTGTACTTTAACATCTAACACTTTAAGTTATATTATCTTGTTACCAGTTTGGGTTGAATTTTATTTTCTTCAAATTATTGAATTCAAGTCATTTTTTTCTCTGGAAATGCAAAAGTGCTCTGACAAAATTCTTGGATAAAGACATTCATTAGAATTTATACTGAATTCAAACCTGGAATAATATTTCTGTGATTCAACAAGAGACTGTTGACACATCAGTACTTTGCAGGCCACTACATACACGTCATCGCCTTCAATTCTGGATCTCTTCGGCACTTGACCTGAGTTTTATTCAGGACTTTACATTGCTAGGACTTGTGTCTTTAATTCATGGATTATGTTTGGTTTTAATTTGCAATGTCGTAAGTTCTTTTTTCTCATTTTGCACTTTGTATTCTAGGAAAATAAATTATATTTAAAATATTGCAAAGCTTGTTGTCTTCACTCTTTTCTGTTATTTATTTTAACGCGTAGACGCGTAACAATTTGATGATATGTGTCGCGGTGGTATGCATTTTGGTTGTATATGTTTTCATGGAATGTGTCGTGGTGGTATGTGTTGTGATGGTATGTTTTGTGATGGTACGTGTTATGGTGGTATATGTTTTGATGGTATCTGTCTTGGTGGTATGTGTTGCAATGGTATGTTTTGTGATGGTATGTGTTGTGGTTTTATGTGTTGTGACTGTAACAGTTGTGATGGTATGTATTGTCATGGTAAGTTTTGTAGTGCTATCATGTCGACAATAATATAAATAACATTGAAGTAGAAAATAAACTTAAAGTTCAGTAACTACCCCTAACGACTCCATAACCATGAGTTTTGCGTTAGTCTGCTCCAGTATGTTCAAAAGACAATTGAATCACACAAGGAATGCAGTTATTCTTTCTATCTATCTTTCTTTGTTTCTTTCCTTTCTTTAAAGCATCACAGAGAAAGAAAATGTCCATTTGTTGATACCGGTTGAGGCTTACTGTGTGCAAGCTAATGGAAACACATAGAGAAAGACATTATTTGGTTAAATTAAGGAAATGAATTAATTACCTAAGGAGGAATTTAACTCGGCCTAATACTCAAACATATGATGGGGAAATTATCTTCCCGTAACGCATCATGCACAGGATCAAAGTTGAGACCACCAATCATTTGGTCAGCAAATGGAGAAAACAAAACAGCAGGAAATGAAAAGAGACTGATGGAAATGAAAAGAGACTGGTGGAAATGAAACACTTAAAGAGTGATGAGAAAAGCAGGGAGCAGACGATATGTGCATTATTTGACAAGGCGACCAAAACTAGATACGTTTGCATGTACACTAACACAAAAGCACAACTTGAACAAAAGTATGTTAGAAGGTAAAGTTTTCTCGGAAGGAATCAACATAAAATGGGACATGGGGTTAAAAAGGCCATTAATTATGATGATAAATCAAAAGAACACAATGTTGATGTTGACGATGATGTGAAAATAACACCTTCCACATATAATTGTATTTTCTTTAAAATGCTTCTGTTGCAATTGTCTGATTTCATACGACCTTCTTCAGACATGCTGTTACCTTCAAATGATGCCGCAACAAAAACAGGAAAACCTTGTATCACCCTAGTCTTCGTCTGTGCCCTTGACTGTATAGTTTACTCTTAGTTCGGATGGACTTCTCCAAGTGTCTGTTTGTCAGTGTGTCTCCCTCTCCCCCTCTCTCTCCGAACGAAACTTAATATCTAATATCTTCCAAACCAATACCATTATCACTCAGTTGATTCTTTCTTATTTATTTCTGATTCCTTGATTTCATTATGCACTTATATGTACATTGGTTCCTATTATTGGGGTCCTATGGGCTTTAACCTTTCATCTCCCTGGTTTATCATCATACAGTTACCGTACATTTTAGCATTTTTTCTCCCTGTTTTAGCATCACACAGTTATCGAACACTTTAACCTTTTTCTCCCTATTTTATCTTCACATAGTTATCGAACAAAGAAATAACATACTAAATGAGAGTAGAAAGATTCGAACCCAATTAGATCGACAAAGAATATATCGTAAAGCAAAAAAAAAATAATAAAAAAATAAGTCAGAATTATTTAAAATGTCTCAACATATGAAGATATCTCAGATTTTGCTATTTTTCAATTACTTGTTGTTTTCAATTTATGGAAGGGGACAATACGTGCAAGTTTATAGTCAACCTTGTCAGTTTGTTGCTCCTCCTAGACTGCTCACACACATCATTACAAAGTTAATAAAAAAAAGAAGAAAATCATATTTTGTCCTTGTGCAGTTCTACTTAGAAGTACATGCGTGAAAATTCGTCCAAAGTGCTTCTTTGTGAACTACTGAAGTGTAATGCAAAACACATGTAAAAAACACTATCGAAAACGTTTAACAGAGTATGTCCAAGAATAACTGAAAATTGTGTCGACTCACAATTTGGAGAAAAAAGAATTAATCGTATGGTCAGTGAATGGAAAGCAAACATAAGTATTTGTTTGTCTTATTCTTTAAGTTTCCTATAATTTGGATTTTTCCGTTTCCTTTGGTTAATGCGAGCATTCTGTCATGTCTACTTTTCTTGAGCTCTGAGATAGTTAAAGTTTTGTAAATTTATTGGATTTGGACCCAAAACTGACTTCTGTAATAACATTTTCACAAATATGAGACTCGATATCGAAAACAAAAACAGCAGGAAGAACAAAAAGAGGACAAACGTTAACGAAATATTCGTACGATACAGGAAAAGGTATACAAATGCATGGAAATGTTCCCGCCCAAGCATATGGAATAACTTGCACGTGTCCAGTACAAAGTTCAAGCATAATTACGTATTATTCTCCACCCCAAACTCCACCTCATAACTTTCACAGCACGAATAGTATGTCACAATGTGGACATCATCACCATAACCGAATATCATTAACCCTCAACCATTGCAACCTTCACCAATATTCAAGGTCACATTACAGATCCGTTTATTTAGACAAACATTGCAGAAATCAGTACAAAACTGGACAAGGTACTCACTCATTCGGCCAAAATAGATATTCTAGCAGCAAGATAGGTGGGGGTGGTGTGTTAACAATAACATACATTTCCAGAAATAAGTCCGCAATGGAAAACACCTTTAAAATGTATAAGTGACAAACATGAACAATCATGTATTAACATTCAGGATGGTAAAAACAAGAATTTTTTAAATTAAAGAACCAAACTTTTAAAAAGATCATTGAAGTTAATGAAACAAGAGAATGACAGTCTGAAAGAAACAGTACTAGATTTAATATTTACCAGTACAGAAGGAACCGAGAAGCAGAGACAAAACATTGAATAGTTTTACCACGTTTTCTTCAGACAGGTAGATATGTGTATTGAGATTCGTTTTGAAATGAATGAACAATGAATGAAGAACAATTAACAGACGTAATCAGGCCCGGCCTTATAGTTTGCGATGCCAAAGGGGCCATGCGTGCAGTGGGGTCCGGCCATTGAGATTACTGTAGTATGCAAAAAAAAATTTGTCCATTGGAGCGCAAGGCAATGTATACTCCAGGATCCAGAATGCGACCACGACATATAGTAACGAAATTCTCCTATGTGTTCTATATGGAAAGAGAATTTGTGAAAAGGAGGCTCCGGAAAAATGTCGAAAAAACTATATATGTGGTCAGTGAACAATTTCAGAAAGATGTAACGGAATAAAATAGAATATTTCTTTCGTCATATAGTAAATCTAGATAGGCAAAGAATGCAGTAGGTTAATAAAGAGAACATGAACACACTAATCACGTTTAATAATAGTCTGTAACCCACGCACAACAAATAAAATAAAATAAAAATAATAAATTGAAATTGCTGTTCTGTCATACTTTCATTAACAACCTACTATTTTCACCTTATCCTGCTATGTGCATGTGATCACGAGGTCACTTACCTTACTACTGCATATAAAAAAATTATAAATTTTATTACTTTTTGCAAAGGTCTTCTGCTTATTCTACCATTAAAAAGATGTTCCAGCCCTATTGTTTGTTTTTCCAAGCTATTTTGTTGGGTTTTTTTTTTATTAAAAAAGCTTTGATTTTTTTCTATTTCCACATCCTACATGCAATATCTATTTATCTATCCGTCAGTCCGTTCGTCAGTCGGTCAGTCCATTATCCATCCATCCATCCATCCGTTCGTCTGTCCGTCTATCTATCTATCTATCTATCTATCTATCTATCTATCTATCTAGCTTGTACGATTCTCTCCTACTTCCTTATTTCTTGATCATGTATGACTAAACTACTTTTGTGTTTTATGATTCATAAATACACAAATACACACGAACAAACAATTTCTTCTTTCACGTTTTGCTCTGCTTCGATTTGGCAATGACAAATTTTATTCATCTTTTGGACGATTTTATCACTCTCTGACGTGGTAGTAATGCGCATAGTTCGATCGATGTGCATCTATCTATCGGTGTCAGTCAACCCAGAACATCATTGTCGGAGTTTCCTCCCTTGCGTCCTTAGACCACAGTCTTTTGTTGTCTTTTAATGATGCATTATGGTACGGTATACTAACTTACACTTCATTGTACTCTCTCTCTCTCTCTCTCTCTCTCTCTCTCACACACACACACACACACACACACACACACACACACACACACACACACAGGATATATATGGATACGTGTATATTTCGCGGGAGTAATCATACATTCATTCTGAGGAAAATATATTTGCAATGATAAAACTGATATGGCTAAAAGAAAAGATAAATACACAGATAATAAATTTATACTGCTGGCGAATTTAACGCGTAAACGAATATAGAACCCAGTTTTATTAGGTATGACAGTACTACTGACTCACTTTTTACTTTTACAAAAGACATCGTGTAAAACCAGATCAAAGGGAGGTAAACCATTATGGAGAAAAACTTCTAATCTTTGAAGAATTATCGGACTCAAAATTTTGGCAGATAAAGCTATCGAAAAATATACATGAATTCAAGATAATTCCGCTACTGAGATAGATTATCTTTTAGTTAATCAATCGATTTTTTTTTATTGATTATCATGGTTTGATGTTGATGATAGAACAGAACCAATACATATGCCATCAGATGTGAGAACAAAAGGGTATGTCGGACAGTTTAAATGTTACTCAGATTCATGAGTACATATATGTAACAAAGCGAATGACCACAATTAGTCCAGTTATTCAGGGCCGGCCCTAGGCCGATTGGACCGATTTGGCCCAATCGGGCACCGCACTCACAGGGGCCGATATATATATATGAGAGAAAGTAATTTTAAAGCTATGGAAGAAACGTTTAAGCTGAATATCATATAAAACTTGTTTTATAAGTTCAATATCATATAAAACTTGTTTTAAAGTTTATTTCCATATGCCTTGCTCACAGGGGGCCTCACGCGTAAATCCGGGGGGCCCCGCCAAAATGATCCAAATCGGGACCCGCGTTTGCAGTTATTTACGAGTTTACTAACACAAAGAAAATATAACAAACTGCTGTTTCATAGGATCTTTGGAAGAATTATTGAACTTTTAACTAATGGATATTTTGACATTGCAAGAGAAATGAAAATCAGTGTTGCAAGATGGCTTCACTTCTTTCTGTTACCCGTTTAAAGACCTAGAGCAAGTGAGAATGGCACGTTATGCCTGATATGTACAGTAACACAGAAATAGAAACGAATATTACTTTGTTTTGACATGTCCTATTTATGCCGGACTAAGAAGAGACGATATACCTTGAAATCCAAGCATCCAAAAATTCTGTCATCAGAATCCGTAATGACAAATTTAACTACGTTTGTTTGAAAAGCATTGAAAATTAGAGAAAGTACTATGATATCCTGTCATTACAGGTGTTACGAGTCTATGCTCTTAAAATAAGTAACAGAAAAGAATGAAGACAACAAGCTTTGTAAAATTTAACAAATAATTTATTTCAAAGTGAAAAATGAGCAAAAAAGAACTGACGGTATTGCGAATTAAATCCAAATATAATTCAAGAGTTAAAGACACAAGTCCTAGTAATAAAACGTCCTGAATAAAATTCAGTTCAAGCCCCAAAGAGATCCTAAACTGAAGGCGATGACGTGTCTGTTATAGCCTGCGAAGTACTGATGTGTCAACATTCTCTTGTTGAATCACAGAAATAGTATTTCAGGTTTGAATTCAGTATAAATTCCAATGAATGTCTTTATCCAAGAATTTTGTCAGAGCACTTTTGTGTTTCCAGAGAAAATAAAGACTTGAATTCAATAATTTGAAGAAAATAAAATTCAACCCAAACTGGTCACAAGATAATACAACTTAAAGTGCTAGAAGTTAAAGCACGACTGGTAAAATCCTTACAGTCACAAGATAATATAGTTCTCTGTTTGGCCTCAGGTCATAATTAGCATTTTCTAAAAACAACATTACCTAATGGAAAATAACCTTCTAGAATGATCTAATGAGCCTTGTTTATTTACAACACAATAGCCTATAAAATTCACTTAGGAATCTCCAAAACCCTGACCCTGATCAACATCTTTACTCCTTCTTTGCTTACCTGAATAATAATTATGCTAATAAGTTCATACACATAGAGAATAATGAAGGTATTATTAGTTGTTTAAATAAATGAAATGAAAAAAAATTAAAAAACGTCAATCAGGTCAAGCAGAAATGAATTCAGTTTTGGACAAAGTCAAGTCCAACAGACAATGTTACATTACAATAACATGTAATGGAATATAAAAAAAAATTTAAATTAAGAAACAAACAATTAAATTAAATATACATAACACAGGTAACTAGGTATGTACTAAATAGGACAGCTATAAGTACCGACTCCATGCTAACACTACCTTACATGAATAGTCATGAATTACACAGTCGAATGTTGATGTAATTAATAATGTTATACCATGTCTGCCTAATCTTTGGAAGCTTAAAGCGCTTTGCAATATTAGATAACACAATAACATATAAAACGACAAGGGTACAAAAACAAACACAATGAAATTACAAAACAAAAACATGCTGACAGTAGTTAAGGACGGAAACATTACTGAGTCTTTGGGCTTGTTCTTGTAGTCGAAATAGGTGAGTTTTAAGAGCACTCTTGAATAATACTACAGCATCCGTGTGTCTAAGATCAATAGGTCCTGGCACGCAAAAGAACATTGTCCATATGATTTCGTTTTGACAGTTCGAACAAAGAGATTAGGAGTGTCGGAAGAGTAGCACATGTTTCCAGATGGGGTATACATATTGGTGGTGTCAGATATGTCTATTGGACTGGAGCCAGTCTACGAAATGTAGCATAGTTAACAGGTTTTGCATTTGATTCCGGATCGAACAGGTAGCCAGTGGAGGATACAAAGCGGGGAGAAGGTGTTCTTTGTTCTTCGTACTCAAAGGATAACACGAGTAGGTGTGTTTTACACCTTTGAATTGTCTGAGGAGGTACTGAGATAAACCAGATAGAAGTGGATTACAATAGTCCAGTCTTGAAAGTACTAATGGACACACAAGTGTTTTAGTGACATCAACCGAACGAAAATTGCGAATGGTGCTGATGCGTCTCAGTGCCAGATATGCAGCCTTGCATATGTTCATGACATGTTGGTGAAATGAGAGAGTACTGTCGAGAATGACACATAGGTTTCATACTGACTGTGAGAATTTAATGTTTGTATTGCTGATACATATTGTTTGAGATAAAAGATGTAAATGAGAGAGCCTTTGCGTAGTGATCAGGATGGCTTCAGATTTGTCATCTGCAGTTTTTTTACCTGTTATCCATGACTTCACATCAGAAATGCACCTCTCTACGCCTTGGATGGTAACCTGAGCTTCAGTTAGGCAGACAGATTTGAATATTTTTGAATGTCATCAACATTCAGTTGGTGAGACACCGAATATCGATCTATGACACTTAACAAGTTAACAGCGGCTGAGCCTAGAGAATGAAGAGTACGGGGTCGAAAACAGGGCCTTGTGGAACACCAAATCTTAGATCAACCGCGCTGGAATGTTTTTCATTTAGGGACACAATTACTATTGACTAAGTAGGACCTGAATCATAGTAAAGCTATCGTGAATACCATGCGAGAGACGGTGAAGTAATATATCACGATCTATTGTGTCAAACGCCGCAGATAAGTTACGGAGGGTGAGGAATGAAATTATCTACTATCCAAAGCAGAAATAAGGTCGTTAATTACTCTCAAAAGGGCAGTACTATGGCGAGGGCGATATGCGGAATGTACATTGTTATAATCACTATTTGAATTCAGATTAGATACAAGTTGGGACAGAGCAACATCTTCGAAGATTTTTGACATGAATGAGAGGTAATAAACAGGGCGGTAGTTCTTTAAATCGTTATGGTCAAGCGTAGATTTCTTCAAAAGAGGCTTTGCAATGACAGTTTTGAAAAATGACGGGAATTCCTCGGATAAGATAGAAGTATTGATAGCATCGGTTGGTTAAGACAATACTGAATCTAAGCGCTCATGCAGGAGTGGTGGAGCGCTTTTCATCACAATTGTATGTACGAAATCCACTGACACATGTTCACATGATGTTAATGGTTGTCGTTGATATTCTGTATGGTTATGATGAGTAAACTGAATCTCCAGTGGATTGTACTTTGTTACGGAAGAAATTTGCAAACAGTTCCGGAAAGTCGACTGGAGAAAGGTCGATGGAAGTAATGTATATTTATTTCTTGACATTTGCTTGTTCGTAAACTCGAAGAACTCGTTGTAGCTGGAATTTTCAGTGATATTAGTACTGTGGTAGGCTGATTTGCTGCATGAACTATGCGACATTAGTCTTGGCAGCTTCAAGGATCTGCTTATGAATAGTGAGGCTGGTGGAAAGCCAAATCCTCTTAGCCTTACAGAATTCTCTTTTAGCAGTGTAAAGCTGGTAACTAGCACTACTATACCATGAAAAACACTTTTGAATTGATACTCTACACCTGGTTGCTGGGGCATGTTTGTCAAGCAATAAACCACGCACTTATTAAATTGTACTGCTGTAAGAGGTAATGAAACTGTTAGGTTTGCTTGGATGTCATGCATTAGTTGAGTTCAGTTTATCGTAATAAGGTTTTTCTTCGTATCAAACAGAGATCGAGGGTTAGGGACTGATACGTATCAAACAGAGATGGAGAGTTAGGGACTGATGCTGATCCACAGGGGTCTGTTCTTGAACCTGTTCTCTTCATTCTATACACTCAGCCACTCTCAAGTGTCATAGATCATCATGCAGTGTCTCACCAACTGTATGCTGATGACACCCAAATATACAAATCTAGCAACCCAACTGAAGTTGAAGCTACCATCCAAGGTGTAGAGAGGTCCATTTCCGATGTGAAATCATGGATGACATGTAACAGGCTGCAGATGAACGATGATAAAACTGATGCCATTCTGATTACAACACAAAGACTTTCTCATTCACATCCTTTACCTCAGACAATAAATATCTGCAACACCAACATTAAATTCACACAGTCAGTACGAAACCTAGGTGTTACTCTCGACAGTACTCTCTCATTGCACCAACATGTCATGAACATATGCAAGGCTGCATATCTTGAGCTGAGACGCATCAGCTCCATTCGCAAGTATCTTTCAGTTGATGCCACTTAAACACTCGTGTGTTCCTTAGTACTTTCAAGACTGGACTACTGTAACTCAATTCTATCTGGTTCGTCTCAATATCTACTCCAGAAACTTCAAAAAGTTCAAAACACAGCTTCTCGGATCATCCTTAGAGTACCACGATCAGAGCACACCTCTCCCCTGCTCTCTACCCTACACTGGCTATCCATTCGATCCAGAATTAAACACAAAATTTGTGATCTGTGCTACGTTTCAATGACGGGCTCCAGTCCAACATACCTATCTGACCTCACCCATGTGTACACACCTGCAAGATACTTACGCTCCTCTTCTGACATTCGTATTCTCATTATTCCCACTATGAAAATGAAATCATATGGACAACGCTCTTTTGCATACCAGGGCCCAGCAATGTGGAACGAATTGCCCACTGCACTTAGACACAAAGACACAGTGATCTCATTCAAGAGCGCTCTTAAAGCTCACCTATTTCAACTGCAAGAACAGACTTAAAGACCTAATAATGTATCCTTATAATGTATCCTTACCTTAAATATTTACAGCATGTTTTTCTGTTTCTAATTTCGTGGTGTTTGTTTTTATTTTTGTAATCATATCATTATATATGTTTTTTAAGTGTTGTCAAATGTTGAAAAGCGCTTAGAGCTTCTAACGATTAGGCGCTATACAAATTCCTCATTATTATTATTATTATTATTATTATTATTATTATTATTATACGTTGAGATGGTATATGACGCCGAGGTGATCTGATGCATGTTCGTGGGACACCAATCAAGACTGTATAATTTAATCACCAGGTCTTTGAAGAATCCAGTCTAAAATGTGACGATGTTTATGGATGGGATGGTTAACTGTCTGAGGTCTTTGAAGTGGAAAATATGAATAGCATGTACGAGTTTCGAAGTGTATGGATTTACAAGATAAAGTGAAAGTTGAAATCTCCTAGAAGAATCTATATGCCACCTATCTAATTTTCATACTAGTATACTGTCCAAAAAGAGAGATTCAGTCAGCTTGCTTTTCTTTGGACAAGGAGGAGGGTGGCTCTGGCAGAATAAAATAGACTGACCTTTGTTCCATTGTGAGTAAGGTTTCAGTTCAAACGTTGTGTGGTCGAAATTGAAAGTTGTACTGTGGCTAAGACGTTAAATTTTAAAATGTTTTGTTTAAATTTTCATTTCTTGAAAGTTCCTTCTTTTACTTTTACCTTACGAAATTGTTTTAAACATTATGTAAACTGATACATTTTCAATTCCTTTACTTCTTTTTAAATTTCATTTCTATGACAAGTGTCTATTATATTTAACTTTATTAATTTCTACTTTAATTCATTGCATACTTTTTTGTTAAAATCTTTCAAAAATGTTAAACATTTCAAACTTTGAAACACCTTTTAACAATTTGTAAAGTTCAATTTGTATTTTGATTATTTTTTTAAACATGACTGTTATTTCTTGTAATAATTGGCTTCATAAGTTTTATATATTTTAGTCTTTTAAAAGTTGATACAGACAATAAATGTCATGTAAATCATTTTAAATTTAAACATTTTCTGAAAACTTCCTAATTTATGATATTTTTAAATTTGTAAATATTATAATTATCCTTTTTCGAATTTTTAAAAGATAAGATAATATTCCGTAGTTTTATTTAATGTCTTGTAAATTCCGTGTCAGTTTCTGAATGTTGGCGTTACCTTCAGACTCAGTCATTTTAATAAAATTCTTCTTTTTTTCTTAAAGTCTCTGCTAAATTAATTTTCAGTTCAGAAATTTAGTGCGACTCTTGGTCGAATGGCATCCATGGGTACATGGGTGATGCTATTTTAAAAACATTCATCCTTTACCTATATAATGTGGTTGTTCGTCCTTAGAGTTCGAAGATAACCATGAAATCACTGAATGGTTTGGTTTCTGTGAGTATGTAACTGACTGATCAGGCCAATTTGTGCTACGAACTGTCTGTGGAACATTGGAGAAGAGATCTAGCATGGGATTGCTTGATCACGCTTCTGCACTGCCGATGTAGTTCTCCTCCGTTAAAAATCCGTAGCTCCAGTATGAAAGTCAACCAGCTGGAGGGATTGAGACCTTCTCTATATGAGATCTTCCCAAGATTCAGGGTCAATGCTTGTTACGTATATGTAATTTAATTACTTGTGTGTTAGTTTTTAAATTTGTTCTTAATTTATTTATTTATTAATTTTTTTTTTTTTTTTTTTTATTTATTTTTATTTTTTGTTTCATTACATTTTATTCCAATGATTATTTTCTCGGGATTTGATATTTTTGAAAAAAATATCAGTCTGATTAGAACGTAAAAGTATGACTTAAGCATTATTTTTAGCTCACTTTGGTTCATAGATTTTGTAAACATCGAGGGAAAACGATTGGCTATTACCAAGGTCATGTTCGGCCCACGTGTTAGCTAAATTGTAAACAGCGGTTTTTTTTTTATTTCTCCAGCGTGAGAATATGATTCTTAGATAGGGCTATTCTTGCCTACGTGTTGAATGGCTTTTTTTAAAAAAACTGCGTTGTTCAAATTAGTGGTCACGTAACCCGTCACGTGAGCCACCATGTGATCTAAAATCGCGGCTTAAAATAGCCAATTGGTAGTAGATTTATTCAGTCGTATCTTGCACCTTGAGGGTACAAGGTGTTTCTATTGTTGATGCCAGATTGTGTTGAAGTTCATCTGTTTTTTCGAATTAAATAATTTATTCTCTAGAAAACTACACAAGTGTTTTTTGGTTTTTTTTTATAAAAGTTCTGGGAGAAAGACATTCAGTGGAAGTTTATTCTGGAATTCTAAACAGAACATTATAAATTGTGTTTCAACGAGGAATTGTTGCCATCAGTACAACCACGTCATCGTCTTCCATATTTGAACTTCATAGAGATTCCAACCTGGATTCAATTGGAACTGTTTAGTGATAGGACTGATATTTCTCAATTCTAGGATTAATTTTTGGACTGTTTTCACAAACCGTAAGTCATATTTCATATCTTTTATCTTGTTTTCTAGGGAAATAAATTATTTTGTTAAAATTTACAAAGCTTGTTGGATTCACTCTTTTTTTGTTACATTTGTACAAGCCTACACGTAACAAGAGAAAATTGGGCACTCGTCCGGGATATATGAATTTCGGCTAAAATATTTCAGAAAATTGTTTTTTGAAATTTAATTTCCCCTAGTTTTTAAATCCCAAGTATCGTTTTACATTTAGTTTGAAATCTTTAGTGAAAACAACAGGCTTTTTTCACAATGTCATCAAGAGTGGAGACTTTTCTTTTAAGTCTTACTCAGGAGGATAGTCTGAAGAAAGATGGGTTGCTTGAACTTGCCAGAAAGTATGATCTTTCTGAAGCAAAATCTTCCTTAACGAAACAAGAAATTAAAAACATTTTGATTCAGTATTTGGTAGAGAAGAATGTTTTTGATAGAAGTGTTTTGGCTTTGGTCAGTAAGTCTGGATCAGACTCTGACATAAAAGTAAAGGAATTAAAAATGAAATACAGGATGGAATTAGAGTTAAGGAAACTGGAACATCAGAAAGATAAAGAGGAGAAACAAATGCAGTTACAATTAGAAGAGAAGCAATTGCAATTACAATTTGAAAAACAGGGGAGAGAGAGACAGGAAAGAGAGAATGATAAACAAATGAAATTATAATTTGAAAAAGAGGAGAGAGAGAGACAGTAGAGGGAGAAAGATAAACAATTACAATTTGAAAAAGAGGAGAGAGAGAGAGAGGGGGGGAGAGAGAAAGGTAAGCAAATGCAGGTGCAATTACAAAGAGAGAAGGATGAAAGGGAATTTCAAATAAAAATGAAAGAAATGGAGCTGGCAAGTGAAAAGCACGATCTCATTTCACATACAAATTCAAGTTTTGACATTACAATATTAGGCTAGTCCCACCTTTTAGCGAAAAGGAAGTAGATCAATATTTTCTTTATTTTGAAAAAGTTGCTGAAAATTTGAAATGTCCAAGGGAGTATTGAACTCAATTATTACAGTGTGTACTTTTTGGCAAAGCTCGGAAAATCTATACATCCCTGTCAGTTCATCAAAGTGCTGACTATGATTTGGTTAAGAACTGTATCTTAAAGGTTTATGCGTTAGTCCTTGAGGCTTGTCGGCAAAAATTTAGGAACTATAAAAAAGAAGCTGGTCAAACTCATGTCGAATTTGCAAGAGAAAAGGGCAGTTATTTGAGAGATGGTGCTTAACCAAGAAAGTTGAACATGATTATGAAAGACTCAAAAACCTTGTATTACTTGAAGAGTTCAAAAACTGTATCCATTGTGACATTAAGACTCATCTTGAAGAGCATAAGATCGAAACCCTGGAAAATGCTGCTCTTGCTGCTTATGAGTATTCTTTAGCTCATAAAGTTCCTATTGTAGCCAAATCTTTCACTCAGCAGTCAACTGGTAGAAAGGTATTTCAGCCTAATACGACTCCTTCTAAAACTCAATCTGACACAACTTTTAAAAATCAAGCTTCTGATAAACTTGATTCAAAATCCTTGTCTATTTCTACGTGTACCTATTCCAAGAAGAAAGGACACGTCATTTATCATTGCTTCAAACTGAAATAGAGGCATCAGAATCAAAACAGACCTATCCCAAATGCTCTTATTTCTAAGAGGTCAAGGTCACGGTCATGTATTGAAAATAATACATTTGTTGGGTCTAATAAACCCCAGTCTGATTTTATTATGGAGAATTATGAACCATTCATGTGGAAGGGTTCTATATCACTCTTGGATGATTTAGACAATCCTATCCCTATTAAAACTTTTAAGGGATACAGGAGCTTCTCAGAGTCTTTTATTATCAGGTACTTTGCCTTTTTCTGAGAATTTCTGTTTTAATGAGAGTGTTCTCATTCAGGGAGTAGAGTGCGGCTTTGTTAATGTTCCTCTCCATTCTGTAAATTTGTCATCAGACTTAGTTTCAGGACCTGTGACAGTCGGAATATGTCTACTTTACCCGTTGAGGGCAGTCATTTGTTACTAGGCAACAACCTAGCTAGAGACAAGGTTGTGGTTAATCCACTTGTAACTGACAAGCCTTCTTTGGATCAGAGAGTTGATCCTATTGAAAAAGAATACCCTGATTTATATCCAGCTTGTGCAGTTACCAAAGCTATGGCAAAGAAAGCTCTTGAGAATGATTTTGATAAGGAATGTATTCCTTTAGCTGACACATGTATTGGTCAGGATTTTGATGAAGTCACTTTCATTCCTAATTTGGATCAATCAAAAGATATTGATCACAGTGATCCTCTTTTAACTACTCATTCTTTTTATTCTAATCAGGGTGACAAACGACAGTCACTTGTCGCCAAACAGGAGAAAGATCCTGAGATCTCCTGTTTGTTTCAGAGGGCCATTAGTAAAACAGAAACCACTGAAGTACCTGTCTGTTATTTCATTAAACATGGAATTATTATGAGAAAATGGAGACCTCCCGAGGTACCTGCTAATGACGAGTGGTCAGTGAACTATCAGATTATAGTTCCAAAATCTTACAGACAGGAAATACTTAGTTTGGCCCATGAAACTCCTCTGGCTGGTCATTTAGGGATAAATAAAACTTATAACAAGATCTTGACTCACTTTTATTGGCCAAAAATCGAAAGTGATGTTTGTAAATTTTGTACATCTTGTCATACTTGTCAAATGGTAGGAAAACCCAATCAGAAGATACCTAAGGTTCATCTGCAACCTATTCCTGCATTTGACGAACCATTTAGCAGAATTATGGTTGATTGTGTTGGTCCCTTACCTAAGACCAAGTCAGGCAACCAATATTTGTTGACCATTAGGTATGCACCAACAAGATTCCCAGAGGCAATTCCTTTCAGGAATATTAAAACCCAAACCATAGGAAAAGCTTTGATAAAGTTTTTTTTTACTCAGTTTGGCCTTGCCAAATCTGTCCAATTGGATCAAGGGTCAAATTTTATGTCTGGAATTTTCCAGCTTGTTGTGCTTGAATTTGGCGCTCAGCAATTCAAGTCAAAAGTGAAATTAAGTTTCACAGAACTTTACTTGAGAGAAGGTTTGAGTCTTGTAATAGAGTTCATTCTCTCTTTCTCATTCTTCAAAATTTTATTCAAATTAGATTTTACGGCCCTTACTAAGTAAAGAAGAAAATGAATGAGTAAAATTATAATATTAGTACTCTGATCTAAATAAATTAATGGAGTACTAATATATTGAGAGAGAGATAGCCAAGTAAATCATGCAATTAATTTAGTTGTCCCACCAACGGATGATTTAAGTGAAGAAATTCAATCGGACTCTGTTGATCTTGGAGCAAGAAATCTTCTGAATTCGGAAATTATTAAAAATCTGGACCAGAAGCTTTTACATTTGCAACAACAAGAAAGAAACAGTTATTATTCGAATGTGAGCACTTGTTTTCAGATATTCCTACAAGAATAAACAAAAGTTTTCATGAAAAGAAATTGTAGATTCAAAACCTGTGAAACAACACCCATACAGGATGAACCCTCTCAAACTTGAATACTTGAAAAAAGAAATTCAGTATTTGCTGGAGAACGATTTCATAGAGCTCAGTAAAAGTGATTGGAGTTCACCATGTATACTTGTTCCGAAACCGGATAAAACTTTCCGTATGTGCACTGATTAAAGAAAGGTGAACAGCGTGACAAAAACATGTTCATTTCCATTACCAAGAATTGATGACTGTATTGATAAAATTGGAAATGCCAATTACGTCACTAAATTTGACCTTCTGAAAGGATTTTGGCAAATTCCACTAACGGAAAGAGCAAAGGAACTTTCGGCATTTATGACTCCAGATGGACTCTATCAATATAAAGTATTGCCGTTCGGGATGAAGGGTTCCCCGAGTACTTTTCAACGCTTGATGAATTTGATTACCTCTGGTCTAGATAATTGTGATGCTTATATCGATGATGTCATCATCTACAACGACACCTGGAAAGAACATCTAGCCTCGATTCGGAAATTCTTCGACAGACTCACTGATGCAAATTTGACAATCAATTTATCTAAAAGTGAGTTTTGCCGTGCTTGTGGGACATTTCTAGGACATATTGTAGGACATGGTCAAGTTAAACCTATAGATGCTAAGGTCAAGGCTATCTCTGATTTCCCTGTGCCTGTCAGTAAAAATCAACTGATCCGATTTTTGGGTATGGCTGGATACTATCGGAAATTTTGTTTTAATTTTTCTAATACTGCTGAACCCCTGACAAACTTGTCAAGCAAGAAAAACAAGTTTCTTTGGACTGCAAAATGTCAAGAGCCTTTTGATAGGTTAAAAGTCATACTCAAAGGTGCGCCGGTTCTTACAGCTCCAAATTTCAATCAATCTTTGAAATTATCTGTTGATGCAAGTGATGTTAGGGTTGGAGCAGTATTGATTCAAGAATATAGAAATGGTGTTGATCACCCAGTGTGCTATTTCTCTAAGAAATTAAATAAGCATCAAAGAAATTACTCAACAATCGAGAAGGAATGTTTGGCTTTAATATTGGCATTCCAGCATTTTGAAGTTTACATTAGTTCAGCTCCTTCTCCGGTTTTTGTGTTTAGTGATCACAACCCCCTTACTTTCATCGACACGATGAAAAATAAAAATCAAAAATTATTAAGGTGGAGTTTGTTTTTACAAGAATATAATCTTGACATCAGGCACATAAAGGGAAAAGATAATTTGATTGCAGATGCACTTTTCCGTGTATAGAAATATTTATTTCATGTACACGTTGTATAATTCATAAGAGTTGTCTTATGTAATTTTTATTTTACCTCATATATAATTTACGTATGGTAAAAAGAAAACATATTACATGAATCTTTCTTTTTTATGGGGGAAGTGTTACGTGTATGTAATTTAATTACTTGTGTGTTAGTTTTTAATTTTTTGTTTCATTACATTTTATTGCAATGATTATTTTCTTTTATAACAGTTCTGGGAGAAAGACATTCAGTGGAAATTTATTCTGGAATTCTAGACAGAACATTATAAATTGTGTTTCAACGAGGAATTGTTGCCATCAGTACAACGACCTCATCTGGCGTCATCGTCTTCCATATTTGAACTTCATAGAGATTCGAACCTGGATTCAATTAGAACTGTTAATGATAGGACTTATATTTCTCAATTCTAGAATTAATTTTTGGACTGTTTTCACAAACCTAAGTCCTATTTCATATTTTTTATCTTGTTTTCTATGGAAATAAATTATTTTGCTAAAATTTACAAAGCTTATTGACTTCACTCTTTTCTTTTGTTACATTTATACGAGCCTACACGTAACATGCTGAAGTATTTAAATGATGGCTTTAGGGAATTTTTGAAGCTTGTCTTCTGACCACCCTAATATCTCCTTCCCTCCTTTATTTCCCCATATTAGATCATTTTGACATCCTGGTAACCTGGCCTGCCTTGTTCATCTGTGAATTTATCAACAGATTAGATGCTTCGAATGCCTGCTTGTGTGAAAACCTCAATGTCCGCGACTCTGTTCTGCTGTCTTATTCTTATCAGTTTCCTCAGGCAACCATGTGAAAGCAGTTCAGCTTCTTGTATGACGTATGTACACCGTCCAGGCTTCTCAAGCACACAACGGTGTCGGCAACACAATGGCTTTGTAGGCCTTAAGTTTTGTATGCAGACTGACGTGTCTGCGCTCTGATACATTTGCATGTAGTCTGCCAAAATCCACACCTGCTTTAGCAATTCTACCGTTGGTTTCATCATCGATGTGGACTGTACGTGACAGTGTGCTGCCGAGATAGGTGAACTTGTTCGCTGGCTCAAGGGTTTTACAATTTACAGTGATGGCAGGCTTTATAAAAAGCTTGTCTGGTACAGGTTGGTGCATCACCTGTCTTCTTGATATTGGTTGTGAGACTGAACTTGTCACAAGCTCATGAGAAATGGTCCATAATGTATTGTATCTTAGACTCAGATTTGACATTAAGAAACCGTCGTCTACAAATACGAGACCATAAACTATCACTTCCTTTGACTTCGTCTTCGCCTGAAGTCTTCGTAGATTTAACAGCTTTCCGTCAGTCCAGAATCTGATGTCTATCGCAGTTTCATAGTCACGGAAGGCACCAGCAAGCATGGCGGGAACACCATGCTGAAGACGGTTGGGGCCAACACACAGCCTTGCTTGACTCCATTTGTAACTGGAAATGCTTCAGATGACTAACCACCATCCACAGCACGAGCAAACATTCCATCATGGATTTGCCGAAAGATCGCGATGAATTTATTTGGGCAACCAAATTTTGCCATGATCATACATGGGATTCCAAAGGCTATTGTCAGGTAGATGAATGTCGTGTATAGGTTGGAGTTCTGTGCCTGGCATTTCTCTCGGAGATGACAAGCTACAAACACCATGTCTGTGTTTCCCCGTGATTTCCTAATCCTACTCCGACTGCCTGGAAGGAACCCTTGATTGATGTGATGCACAAGACAATTCTGCAGAATTCTGGCAAAGATTTTTTTTACCAACTATTGACAATTAGGAGACGCCCGGCGTATGTTGCAGGATAGTCAGTTGCCATTCCGCTTGTATAAGTGGACGATGAATCCTTGTACTCCTGGGGTATAGTTTTCTGAGTTCACATTGATTGAAGAATCTGACTGACGTAATTTTAATTTCCTTTTGTCCAAGTGCATATAACGCCCCCTCAAACGGCTCTCATTCTTGAGTTTCTTCAAGTCAAGATATAATTAAGAAATATGTAGACAGTGATGATAAGTGCTCGATCGGTACTAGTGACACGTCTCCAGTTTTCATTTGGTGCTTGACGAAAAGTTTTGTCACCAAGTGTTTACTTTGTAGGATGCTTAGGGGCACGAACATCATGGAGTACAAATGCAGATATAAGACTTTCATCATCAAATCATATTCTCCCGCCTCGAAATCCTATAAAATTTGCTTTTTCTAGCCAATTCACTAACACGCACAATTGCTCTGCAGGGCTGCTTGTATTATTTACCATCTGCAGGGCTCCTTGTATTACTTTACCATCTGCAAGGTTCCGTGTATTACTTTACCATCTGATTCTTTGATTTCCCTGCATACCAACAGTTCATATTTGTTATTTCTTTTCTGCTCAACAAACGGTTATTTAAGAAACGATAAACTTAAGTTTGAACACGTACTAGTCATTACCATCTTCAGAAACTTGCAGGATTTAAGTGACACAAAGAGTCAATATTCGGTACAGCAATCATTATCCTTGTTCTTTCATTTTCTGAGGTTTTCATCTGATGTACATCTTGCCCCTTTTCGTTGCTATCATGTGACCATTGTAACTATTTTGTGTGTAAAACGTTATGACCTTTCTACCAGGCATCTGCTTTGGGAGTATTTCAGGCCGACATAATTATTATTGCTACGTCTGTTGGAATGTCATTGCTTGGTACATACCGCCACTGCTTAGGGTTTATAATGCCTTGAATTTCTTCGATGTGAGGGTAATGAATGGCTTAAATGTGCGACTACAGTCTCTTATTCACCATAAGATATTCAAAATGTCGTACTAGAAAATGGCTTTACCACTGCGATTCCTAAGGTTCCTGAAATGGAAAATTCAAAGAAAATCCATACTTGCTGCCATTAACTACAACTGGTAAGTCCTCGTTGTTTTGAGTGGTACAAGTCATTTTTAGCTGCAGCAATGCACATAGAATTTACTTCACTTTTGTGGATATGTCTTGCATACAAAAACAACCAAACATGCATCATTAGAGGCATCGACAGATGTATGCAAATTCTCAGATACTCTTCTTCTGTTTGCCCCAGTCTCAAATATCTTGGATCTTGAATTTATCTTATTGCCAGAAAGACGCATGTTCATCTCTCTGTTATTGTCTAATTATTCAAAGTCTCCTTTAATAAAGATGTTCTGAATGTTATCCTTGAGCCCACTGAATAGCATCATGACAACTTAAAATGATGGGCAGATTGGAAATATCATCATCATCGTCGTCGTCGTCGTCATGTTAGGTCAGAATAAATTGGCAGAAAAAGATAATATTCTTACTTCACCTGTACATAATGTAGTTACTAACTAAAATCTAGGCAAAATGTACAGTGTTTTAGACATTAAAATTGAATTAATCAGATTTGATAAGGACGCCAACTGTTATTTCAATTAGCGAAAATGTAATCAGGTTAAGAGTTGGTGATGCTGGTGATGTGCATGTTATACACGGTCACAATGTTCATGTTATACACGGTCACAATGTTCATGTTATACACGATCACAATGTTCATGTTATACCCGGTCACAATGATCATGAAAGGAAATAGTAAAACGCAATCATATGCTAAAAGTTAAAACTGTATCAGGTAAACAACGGTGGTATAAATTATATGAGTACAGTTAGAGTATTTGCTCATCGTTTTGATAATGCCCACGTCATCCACAATGACGAGGACCAGAATGATCAACAACGACAGTAGCAGAAGCAGCTGATGGTTCAAAATGCAAAACAATTATTCAGACAAAGAACGACGATATACAAAGCATTAGGTTAGGAAAAGGACCATACTTAAAGGAGGATACTAAAGGTACACAGGAACATTTGTTTAAACAGGGATATATTTATTAAATTAGCCCTGACATATTAAATTTGCCCTGACAAATCAAGAGGAAAGAAGACGGAACAGATTAAAGATGACCGTACAAACTTTTGAACACGTCGCTCGCGCAAAGTGATGGATGGACCAATCAAGATACATAAAATCACTCCGTTGCTATGACGGGCCAAGGTTTGGGTTATTTGTAACAAACCACGTGCCGCTCAGTGATCCAATAGTTTGGAAACAATCATCTTTGTCCGCATGCGTTCCTAGGGAGCTCAGTGAAAGTGATATTTCACCAAGCTTCCTTAACCTAGTCTCATTTTTACCTTTAATGTCCTGTCTTGTCACTTATTAAGTCATTTACTTTTTATTCACCAATAAAGACAGATAAAACCATTTAGAAATGGATATGATATCATCGGGATTTAATTTTCGAGTACCTGAATTTAGACCCTGGAACGCAGGTCTCAAAACTGGTGAGTAATGTTACATTGATATTTTAAATTAAACTCCATCTATCTATCTATCTATCTATCTATCTATCTATCTATCTATCTATCTATCTGTCTATCTATCTATCTATCTATCTATCTATCTATCTATCTATCTATCTATCTATCTATCTATCTATCTATCTATCTATCTATATATCTATCTATCTATCAAAGGATTTTTTCACGGACGTAAACTTTCAGGATTTTCTAAGAAAATGCAGGTTTTAAAATATGGCCATTTATAGTTTTACGATTGCAGGTTTAGGAAACTTATAATATATAATATTATAAAATTTTACTTGATTTATTTTCACGATATCACTCTTTAACCCCTAAATATCTCCATCGCTAAAAATAACCACAATATGGTATTTTATTTACCTTTATTGTTCCTATCAGATTTTCAATTAAGCAACTTTCTTTGCAAATGATTTCAGTTGATAAAAAGCTGCGTTCAAATTTCCATAAAATTTTCCACTTTTTTCTACTTTACGTTAAATTCGCAATGAAAAGAAGCAAATAAAAAATTAATATAATTAGGTTGCATCAGAGAAATATAACATACTCTGCTACATCGGAAAATCGATAATGGAATGGAAATTCTGCTTTCATAATTCGTTCTCCCATTATTAGCCTTTAGATCATTCTTCGATATATGTAAACATTATTCCTTTCCTATCGATTTGTATTATCTAATAATTGATTTTAATATATCTTGCTGTTTAGAAATATATTTTGAAAAACTGTTCAATATTTTAGGCTTTTCTATTACTATTTAGCATGTATTCTCATCTTCTCTACATACACCAGTAACTACAACTGCAAATAAACAGTTACTTACTGCAATATAATTAGACGAAAGTAATCTCAGAAAGAAACGAACTTCAAGCGAGACACTCGACTGATAGTTCTCTATATATGATCTTTTTAGGAAATAGACTAAAAACTAAAAATTAAAAATAAAACTCTCTTCTTGAAAGGCAGATATAATCGGTAGAAGCATTCACCCCGCGAACTATGAAATTCTGCCCCAAACATACATTTTAGAACGCGTGTGCAAACAACTCCTTTTTGTATGTTTACGTGAAAAGAACAATTTATCCCAAATAAGCTACTCCATGGTCAATCCCATTCATGCCTGATAATAAACGTGTTGTCTACATTTTAAGTGGCGAAGTGGTGGTGTGTACTTTGTAACGAAATTCTGTTGTGTCTCGCTTCTGGGGCATTCGTCAATTTGGTCCTCGGTGCAAAACCATTCATCTATTGTGTAGCTGGAGTTAGTGTGATAACTTCTCAATGCAAAAACTTTTTTTCTTGTTCCATTTTGCAATTTACCACAACGACTACTTTAATAAAATAAACAAATCTAATAGACCAAAATAAACAATTTTATTCAATGTCCAAATCATTTTAGAACAGACATAGATACAAGTAAATTCTGACGACGACTGTCTTTTTCACAGAACTTACGTCATGAAGATTTTTATTTTTTTATTTTTCTGTAAACAATGTTATGTCTGAGCGCGGTGCAATGAAATAGGGCACTTAGGAATTCAAAAGAAATGACCAATACAATATTATCCCGCTGAGGCACTCTGAGACTCTGAGACTTGATGAATATATGACGTGATCCGATAGCAGAATAACAGCACTGTAAGACTTGTTGCATATATACGACATAGCAACAGAATAACAGCACTGTAAAACTTATTGCATATATACGACTAAGCAACAGAATAACAGCACTGTAAGACTTGTTGCATATATACGACTAAGCAACAGAATAACAGCACTGTAAAACTTGTTGCATATATACGACTAAGTAACAGAATAACAGCACTGTAAAACTTGGTGCATATATATGACTAAGTAACAGAATAACAGCACTGTAAAACTTGGTGCATATATATGACTAAGTAACAGAATAACAGCACTGTAAAACTTGGTGCATATATATGACTAAGTAACTGAATAACAGCACTTCCAATTCAACTTTACTGACATACAAACAAAATAGTATCAGGACATGAATGAATCTGTAGACAAAAACAGGATCTCACGCAGACACAAAGACGAATGGACTGACCA
>JAECUM010014655.1:0-59253 GCA_016617855.1 Megalonaias nervosa
TCTCTTTTGTTTTTAGTTTGGAGATTTTTATATCATCATACAGGTAGAAACTTGGCTGGCTTGAAAGACTGGACCGCAGATCATTGGGTATAAACTTCTGCTTCAACCGGTCTAGTTCATTCAGTGTCATCGGTTTAAGGGACCCATTGTTAGATAGCGTTGATACGCCTGATTGCCTGGATTGAGATCGAGGTCCATCTGAGCCAGGTTGAGGCTCACCGGAACTAGATTGGAAATAGTTATTTTCAGAACGGAGATCACTAGATCCAATTTTATACTTTTGTCTTTGCACATGGTATTGATTAGCTAAATTTTCATTATGTGTATTATCCACACTTGTAGTATCTAACTGATCATCTGATCTATTATCGACATCGTCCACTGAAGCAAACTTAACTCTTTTGACGGGAGTGCGTTTTTCGCTAGCTCCTTCTGTGTTTCCTTGTTGTCTGTTCACTATTATGCTTTTCTGACTTTTTGCAGAAACAACGAATCTGGATTCACAGAATGACACCTCTGACGTCGTTTCACCTCCATTCTCAGTAGATATCCGTCGCTGTAAGTCATTTGCTCTCGTCCTATCATCAGACTTTGAACTACGGCTCGCGATTCCTACCAGCTGCACTCTCTCCAAGACGGGTGATGTGGTCGGTCGATTATCACGGTCCACAAATGGACTTAGACTAGGTGATACAGCCGTACCGTTCATATCACGTGACGATCTTGAAATCGGTCGCCGTGTATCTTCATTATTAGCTGCCTCTCGCGAGGTTATCACTGGTCTCCCATAAACTCCGTTCGGAATTTCATTTCCAGACTGCACTATTTGTCTCTGTGAGGGCAATTGTTGCTGGCCAGAACTCGACGCAGGTGTCCTTTGCCTATGTTTTGCAGACCCGGATTTGTTTCGTCGAGGACTGAATATAGAAGGCAACGATTTTGTTCGATAAAATGGGAAGGGGTTAGGATACTGGTTGTTACTATCAGAATTCACACCCTGCGATGCATTGGGAGACATAGTGTGCTCTCTCTTCATTGCGTCTGTTGCATCCAAGATATCTATTGCGTCACATTTAGAAATCTCGCGATACTTCCGTGATTCGGAATGCCTTGACTGCGTTCCATGTTTCCCACCCGAAATTTTAGGTTTGGAGGTAGTCGTGTCTGTGAAGGGATCTCTAATAATTACTGTTTTTTCGCCTTGAACTCCATCTTTCGACGTGGTAACGGAGGAGATTTTGATGAGTGGCTCCGAGGAGCCAGAGCTTGGCTTCTCCCTCGCCCTGTACTTAAGCTGAAATGATGTGGCGCTTCTGTTGAACAGGAAGGCATTATCCCTCGTCACCTCTTCCTCTGAATGCTTGTAATAGACCGGCTTCCTCTGAATCAGTTTGTGCTGGAAATGCATGTACATCTGTGGCCTAGGGATGGAGATGGTTCGGTCCCTCTGAGACACTAAGGTAGAAAGAACGGTCATTGGGTTTACTTGGGGAGTATGTAAGTGTTCCGGTTTTCTGACAGGTTCCCCAACGTAGCGGTCATTAACAGCAGCCACGATGTTAATCAGAGCAGCTTGATGCAAGCTCCCCTTCATCTCTTGAGTTATTTGCCTACCCCTTCTGTAGGAGTCATGCGGCAGCCGTTCCTTTCTCTTGAATGCCCTGTACCTGTTTGTTATATCAAAGTACATTACCTCGTCTTTCAACACGCCGAGGGGGCGTGGTCTGCCAGTCAGTCTCACGCGCGTCACATCAGCCATACTTCGTATTGACTTGTGGCAAATAATTCTTTATTGATAAATGGTTACATTACAATGGAGATATGACACAAGTCCATGTTTCAATATATCTTCGCCGCTGTGCGTGCACTGTTCAGAAATGCTTTGTTTAACAATACTCTGTATTTCTTTATTAGCTGTGTCCTGGGTAAATCCATATTCCAAATAGCTAAAGGCTCGTTATTTTTCCCGGCACCACTGTTATAAAACCCTAATGTGTTGGTGACATTTGTCATTCAGTTTACCTGCTGTAAAAAAAGAAACAATCTTTTAGTATTATGTGCTCGTTCAATTGACAAACCAATCCATTAGGAAAACAAATGACTTGATAAAGTGAAATTTCTCACGATCTTGTTTACCCAGTGAAGTTTAATTAATATACATTATTACACAAAGAACCGACAGAGATATGCTAGCAATGAAGTTCACTTCGGATACCGTTAGTCAATACCCTTAAGGAAAATAATGATATATGCAATTGTTGACATCGCATACGCCCGATTTGACAGAGGAATGGAGGCTGTTTTATTCATTTTTCATTTAAGGACTGGACTCAAGGGCAGACTATAAGAGGAGGACGATATCTTAATGAGTAAGTGTCAATTAAGTGCATTTATAATTTCTAAAGTATTCCAATAATGAGATCACTTCGGCAGGCAACACTTTGAAAAATTGCAATGAAGTATTGAATTGGTTTGATCTGGAGAACTTCCAACTGGTCTCGGATGAAAAAATCTCAATAAGTCAATCAATCGACAGAACTGAGTTTTGCATTCCATGAACCGTTGTAAACCTATCGCAAACGGTGAACTTGATATATTTTCATTTCGTTCTCTGTCAATTTCAATATGCCTATACAAATTTTTGCTGAAGACTCTCTCTCTCTCTCTCTCTCTCTCTCTCTCTCTCTCTCTCTCTCATATGTAGGAGAGAACAAACTAAAAACGAAATCTGCTTAGCCGTGTTTAGCTTTGAACTGCACACTCTTTTTTGCAAGCATTTCTTATGTGTATTAGTTAAGAGTTGTATGTATGTACATTTGTAACGTGTATTTGGGATACAGTATTCTGGTGTTTAGGTGTGCATGACTACATAAATATGTGCTGTGAGGGGTTTGCCGTATAAAAGTTATGCACGTACTTATATGTTATACTGTAATTTTGTTTTATTTTGCATGCTGTACCTCCTTAGACAGCTTTTAGATTAACCTTGCTTAAACCATTCTGTGAATACTTAACATGTGCATTGTGACCTTTGACCTTTTCCAACCTTCTAATCTTGCCCTTTACTGACGTCATCCATTAATATATTGGATTATTAGATCTTCTTGTTTACAGTAATATAGCTCATATAGTTCATGTTTATTGCTATTTTGCTCAAAGCTTTCTTCTTCTTCTTCTTCTTCTTCTTCTTTGCTTTGACATTGTAATATCGCATTACCTTGACAAAACTGTAGAAAACTATACCTGGATATTATTTAAAATTATTTAGTATAAACAAATATTTAAGAATAAAATATGTGGAGCCCTAATTCCATTATTTCCATATTTAAATTTTATATAGATATTAGCTCTACGACACATCATCAAATTCATTAAAAGATCAAATTAATTTAAAATGTATATTAATTTGACTCGAATTCATGTACACATATATAAACATTTGGTAAAACTGTTTATACATTTTATTTGGTTGTTTCTTTTTCTAAATAATATTTCGTGGTCAATTATCCTAAATTATGCAGTTGATAAGATCAGCCAGCATATAGTCTTTAAATAACACGTGAAAGGACGCAAACTCCAACAATTTCACTTGTATCTTAGGTCCTCGCAACAGTACAATGTAAACACGCGGATACTAAATGTAGCTAGAGTGGCTTGCTATTGCAAATCGCAACACTTTTTAGTTTCATATATCCCACCGACTTGAATCCCCCACCCCTCGGTATTGATCTAGGGATCGTAACCCCGAAACCCGTTACATATATCATGTGTGGTCGTGCTTTGACTGCATATTTCAAGTCACGTAATAATCAGAAATGTCAGTATAAACTGCAGATTTTATATATTTTAACTTTCTTATCCGGATGGGTGGGTGGCAAAACCTATAAAGCATACTCTTCTCACGGTTTGAATTTCCATCAAGCAGTTTAGTAGAAGATAGAGTTACAGACAGAACGATGGACAGACTGACGGACGGACACGGAAGGTGTTAATATATTCCCCGCCAAAGCGTAGTGATAATACATTTTGCCACCGTTTACCAACAGTTCTTTGATAGAAGGCAATGTCTTTTCAATACAAATATCTCTTTGATAAATACTAGAGCGTTCAAATTAAATCCTGTTGATCTGTTCATTTGACACTTTATCCATCGATATATGCCAGCACATTATGCGCAGATTGGGATCGAAGCTATTTGCAGTTTAGGGGCTTTTAACAGGGCAAATACGATAGATATATGACACAAAACATCACTTTGTCTATGAAGACTTTAGGATGACTTTCCATTTGTTTTATATACATATGATACATGCTTGATTTCATGATGAGAAATTCCCAGATTCAGAGAATGGGATCTTGGCGCAAGAGTTTTGTTCAATTACCGTTCAGGCCACTTATTCTCGGAACCTGCTGAAACAATCCCAAGTTCGGAATAAACCAGATAAAACTCTTGGAGTATACATAACTGTGAAATTTAGCAATCAAGGAGCGAGGCTTTAATGGAGAAAATCCCGAATGTTGTCACATTCCAATTCTGTTATAATTCAAGACACAGACTGTCAAGGTTTATGGATATTAAACTTGAGTTCGTGCTTAAAGAATACAGGGTCTGGAGTAAACTCGTGGACTGCATTAAGACCTTTAAATTACACGGACACTATAGGACTCACCGTACTAATTCAGTTCCCTTAGTAAAGCTATGCAAACGCTATGATATTAAAAATTCAGTAACTTAAAATTTCTGAGTGCTCATGATCAAACCTATATTTATCAGTATAGGTGAAACCTGGATGTCAGCTTCCGTGCAGAGGAAAGGATACGAGCCGCGGTATTTTCTGGACCTGCATGTGTTTGAACAGATGCTTTCGCACCAAAGAGTCAGGTGCTAATCTTAGTAATGAGTGTTCCAAACTCAAGACTGTTAAAGGACTGAAATTCCATCAGTAAAACAATGTCTTTATTTTTACAACCAGATAAGCTCTCAAAAGATTCTTTTTCCTTTAAACATAACTTACATTATTAACCAATCCTGGCCAGCCAAACCCATATATACTCTATTTTATGTTCACCCATTTCCAGGCTGGTTCCCATTTTCCCATATAATTAGTACCGTGTGTCCTATATGTATGCATCCTAACATATGCAACATGCCAAGGTGACTCCCTTAGAAAGATTTCTAAATGATGCTTGTGGTGTATGGTTTTTGTTTATCATGACATGCAGCAGTGTTGCTGATTTTGATAATGACTGTAACACTACTTAACGAAAATTTTGGAGATACTCGAACTTATGAAGAGAATTCGACCTAAAATCTTTGCCTTTGCGCTTTCAAGTACCCCTTCGTGATGGTTGTTTGCAATGGATTTACTGCTAACTTTGTCACAGCACCATCTATGTATTCTCAAAGTCTTCCTTAAAGGATTATCTTGTTTTAAAGACAGTGCCTAACATGTTCAACTGTAACAATTACGTTAGAATTCGTGATTCTGTCTG
Organism: Megalonaias nervosa; assembly: GCA_016617855.1. Lineage (NCBI taxonomy): Eukaryota > Metazoa > Mollusca > Bivalvia > Unionida > Unionidae > Megalonaias > Megalonaias nervosa. The sequence continues at coordinate 5,494 of JAECUM010014655.1, forward strand.
AAAGTTCAGTGCACATCTATGTGCAATATGATGGGCTTATGTCTGCCCTCACTCCCGGTTTCTGAGCAGACGAAAAGTAGTTTCCATAATTGAAAAGTAGCCACCTACAAATAGGCTATACGTTGCTCAAAATCCATGCATAAATGTAGTGATTTGGTCAAAAAGGGACAAAATTTGAAGATTGAAAATGGGGTTATAGCGACTAGTTTTGAATAGGTGTAATCGAGTATTATCTAATAATCCATTTTTCACTTTATTTCAAACTATGCCTAAAGTGTAAAAAGACCACAACAAGCCTGAATGGTAGAGATTGGGTCAGATTGATTTAATTTTTGGTACAAGATAAAGTTTTGCCCAGAAACACTGGTCCATACATAGATCAATGATTAAAATGACAATGCGAAACGACAAATATATTACAACTAATTGTCGGTTTAGTCCATGGATAATTTTGATTCTGTTTGACCTCACTTTCAGCTTGCACTTTGAACGATGTGTTGCCATCCATGTCCGTGGAGGTTGTTGTTTGTTATATTTATTGAAAATCAATGCCTTTTATCCTTGACAATAAGTACATTTATATCGATGATGATATTGGGTTGATTTCAGTCGCTGTATAAATATAATCAAACAGGTTAGAGAGTTATAATTCGTTCCATATAGAAGTCGAACCTAGTTGCTTGTAACGGCACCCATTACCAAGCTTTTGTGCACCAGCGCCCCAACCCATTGTGCCATGCGCTTATCCACCCCCATCCCCACCCCAACCACCCACCCCCACCCCGCCAAAAATAAAAAAGAATGGAACAAGTCTAAGGTAGGGACTCTGGTACTCAGAGCTTGAACTGTCTTGCTTTAGAATGAATACACACGCCATTCCTATCAATAGTCGATTTATTACACTGAACCATTTAGTACCATGTTATTTGTTGAATAGCAACTCCTTATTACCTGGACAATTGTGTAATCTATAAAACTAATTAATAACTCCAAACAAACAGACAAGATCCTAGACATATCATTCATATGACTGCTAATACCTAGCATATACAGGCAACGATCTCAATCAACTGGTTCTTAAAGACGTGTTCTTAGATTGCAAGTAAGAAAACGATAAGATCTCAGTACATTGTGCTGTGTGCGAGGCGTCCATTGAGTAAGTACTATATAATATTGCTATCGACAAATTTACTCGGTCGGATAAAACTGTATATCTCAAGCAAGTTACGCTCTATATAATTCCTACAGAGATAAAAAAAAACAACGCTGCATACTTTACATTGAAAAGACAAAATGACTTACATGTTAAAGATATGCTCGTACTCTGGCTACCATTTGTAAAGAGAGTTTTGATGGAAATTACGTGTACTGTATGCATTATACTCCATGGTATGGCAAATTGGTGATTTCCCTGTTAATTCTTATCTGCCCTTACACATAAAATCTTTATTCAAATGGTTATGAACTCTCCGTCATATATCATGTTGTTTTTCGTGCCACAGTTTTGTCATGCCGTTCACGTGAAATTTATTTATTCTCCTCTAAAAGTGACAAATGCAACTTAATTGCATATTTAATAATACAAGACATTCTATATCTGTTTTATAGAGCGAACATTCTACTGAATTTACAAACCTCATCCAAGCTAACTGTGAAATAATTCATCCTGATTTACATATATCGTATAATATGTACACTGGAGTTAGTAGTTTCAGCCTTTTTATCTCACAGCACACTTTTTTCACATTCTGTTTCCCTAAAATCACATTGATATCTGGAAGCTTTGGACTTAGTAGTTAGCGTGCTAGACTCGTGACCGAAAGAGTGCGGGTTTGACTCCTACGATCGGATCAGACTGGGCCTGCTACCGTGATGTGTCCTAGGGCAATGCAGTTTTCACACGTTGCCTCGGTACAAGAACTTAACACAAACTATATTTAGTATTGAATTGCAAAAGCACTTTATATCTTAAGACGTGAGAATGCAAACAAATGTCATACTTCAGAGGGTAACTAATGTAATTCTATTGAACACTAAATATAGTATGCACATCATTTAATGGAAACAAAAATTACCATTTACCTTACATAAAAGGTAAAGACCAGCTGATAATTAACTTTGTAAGTCTTGAATGCTATCTGATACTAATTACTTGTGTAAGATTAGTCATTTTCTGACCTTTTATGTTGCGCAAAGAATACAAATTTAGACAATGCGTTTAAGTGTCTTTTTGAATTTTTAAACATAAAGACTACTTTTTCTGTCATCGGCCATGAACAAGTATGGGGTGCTAAATGGTTTCTTCCAAAGTCTATAAAAAAATTCCCTATTTTTTTTATTTTTTTTATTTTTTTTGCAGTGCCGCAAATATCTCTCTCTCTCTCTCTCTCTCTCTCTCTCTCACTGAACCTAGGGTATTTGCTGCTGTTATTTACCTTCTCTGTTAATAACTCTGTTTGATTTTTATGATTATTTGTTTCATTATGGGGAAATGGTGTTGGGGAGGTACTTCTCAAACCAAATAATTCTCAAACCAAATAATTATCCACTTACCATACTTGCTAGGAGCAGACGTCATAAAGTACAGTGTTCACGAGACTTGATGATAGCACGGATTAGTTTCGTAAAATAAACCCTCCCTAATTTCTTAACATAGGGAATTCTCTGGATATTTTTACACATAAATGTTTGGTCATTTGGTCATACATAAAGGATGAAGGTAAGAGCTTCGAACTGCAACTTTACTTTATACATACATATAGGAGAATGGGGCCCCAACGCTACAGTAATAATCGATATGAAAAGTGTGCTCTCTGCAGATGTAAGGCAAATTGCACTGTGATATCGATATCCCTCAAGTCATTCTTGAAAGACATCAACACTGACCCCGAGTTTTGGGGAAACATTTCACACACGATCGCTTCGCCTGGCGCAGTTTAATTTATATTGGAGCTGCAGACTTTGAACTGAGAATTGCAGAGGCAGTTCAGAAGCGCTATCAGCCTAAATCTCATAACTGCAGCGCGTTCTGTATTGATCAAGCAACCCCGAGTGCATCTCCTGTTCAGTGCGTAACAGGCAGTTCAGCCTGACCAGCCACTCACATAAACTAAGCTAGTTACTATATCATAGTCATCTTAAATCTCGAATGACGAACAACATCAGTGTGAAAATTGTGTTCTTTGCAGATGTAAGGAATGTATACCTGGATTTATGCATGATAGTAATATTGAACATGTTACATGTAATAGTATATGTCCTAATTACTATCTTCAATTTGGTCGCTGCGGGCTTTTACCAAATTATAAGGTAATTATCGCAAATCAATATATTTACATGTGATTTTTGTTAATCGCAAAAACGCGCATTACTTTATGAACAAGTTGTCGACAAAACAGTCAAAATAGACAACATTGTTCGCAATATTTGACTAACCTCTTTACAACTGACATGTGAGTATCGTATTTACACAGTTATGTGTGAAAGAAAGGTTAGATAACAGTGAGGAATTTGTCAAACAGACATACATGAATATCAGAGAAGCACTACTGGATTTTAAAGATACGGAGTTTACAAGTACTTAATGTAAGCGCCTAAAGAACCTAACTCTTCAGTTGTGGATCGTGTTCATCTGCTTTGATACCGGAAACCAGTTAGAAGTTTATCGTAATACAGCTAAATATGTAATTAACTTTCACCAATAATAGCGAAGAGTAACTTTTAAGTACTGTACTTAAAACGTAGGACAATTCCTTTAAAGCAAGACCTCGAGAATTCATTTATAACTCTATTAAAACGTTGGCCACAAATCCATTGCAAACAACCACCAAGAAGGGGTATTTAAAAGCAAAAATGCAAAGATTTTAGGTCGAATTCTAATCAAAAGATTATCTCTATCGCCAAAATATTTTGTGAAGTCGTATTACGACTAATAGAATGGTAATTCTGTTGTATGTCGTTATAAACAAAACCATATATCACAGGCGTCAACTAGCAGTAATTCTAAGAAAGACATCTTGACATACTCGATCTTCCAAAATTTATACCTATTGCCAAGCGAATCTCTTAAGAACACACGGTACAAATTCAGCTCTCAGAGTAAAGTTATGGAAACACCATTATATTTAAATATTATACAACTCTAAATTTCTAAGTACTCATTGTCAAAGCTATGTTTTATACTATAGATTCATCTTTGATGCAAGCTTCTGTGTGGAGAAAAAACATATGAGCCGCAGCATGTACGTATTTATTTATTATAAGTGAATTCTGTAAAAAGACCGAAATCGTAAGAACAGAATACTATCTCTGTTTGTGTCAGTTACAAATAAGACATTGCTTTTGATTATCAACCGATCATGGTACTCCAAACCCGTAAATGCGCTATATATATTCACCCATTTCTAGACTTGTTCCCATTTTTTTTTCCATATAACTAGAACCGTGAGCCCTTAAAGTGATCCACGAGTTTACTCAAAACCCTGTATTTTCGAAACCTTTTAAACAGGAAACTCAAGCTTAATATCCATAAAATTGACAGTCTGTATCTTGAATAATAACAAATATGGAATGAGATAACCTTCAGGATTCTCTCCATTTAAGATTCTCTCCTAAACTGCCAAATTTCACACACTTTGGTATAGGGACTACTTTAGTTTGGACGTTTTGAACTTGAGATTGTTTTCAACAAGTTTCGAGTATAAGTGGTTTCACCATTAATTACACAAAACTCATGTTGCAAGACACCGTGTTCTGAATCTGGGAATTTTCGTCATGAAACCAAGCACGTATCATATGTATATAAAACATATCATTATGTATATAAATCAAAATTCATCCCAAAGTCTTCACAGCCAAAGTGGTGTTTGGTGTCAAATATCTACCGTATTCGTCCATTTTAAAGCGCACCAAATAGCAATATGCGCCTGCAATTCAGGATTACAGCATTGTTTCTATGAAAAGCACATGAGCCAGGATAAAAATATAAAAAGCAGGTGATGAGCTTATTATTTGACAACAACCTCAAATGTAAATTGGGGCCAAATGTTTGTCCAATTGGGAATTACAAATATGTTCCATACAGAGTGGATTCTGCAAGAGGATACCTGCTAATATGAAGTGAACATTTAAATATGGAGAAAGGATACTGTCATACAAGTTAGAAAAGTTTTAATTCTTACTCTACTGAGATTCTAACACGGGTCTTCGGGTTACAGAACCCACTATAATAAATCACAATAATAACCTCTATATATCTCGATTTCTGTGGTAGGAATCCGGGGTAACTGTTTGCTTAGACGAGAATTAATTACTGGGTGGATAAGCGGGTGTGTCTGCTACACACGAATACCTATATCACTGATTCTTTGTAGCATCCTTTTTTGTGGATATGTGCTTGGTCGAGTGGGTATAAAGTTTGGCCCATGCAGACAAGGCGACGGGTACCGTAACCCGCAGAACCGGGTTCGAATCTCAGTAGAGTACAAATAAAAAATCTCTAACCTGTATGATAGCATTTGCAATCAGTATTCGAAATGCTGTCCTATTCGAAGTAGTATAATAAGGACATTTTACAGGCGATATGATAGATAATTATGCGTGTGTTAAAGAAACGAAATAGAGGTGAAACTGGGCAGAAGGTAACAGGAAAACATATAAACAAACCCCCAAATAATACTAATTAAAATAATAATGTAATTTTGTGTAGCGTAGAGTGTATTAGTAGTTTTATGTAGTGCCACATGGATATAATTTTCCAAATTTGTAACCTCTGCTGATTTCGTAGAATTTTATAATTTCGTAAATCTCAACATGTTCGGATCCTTCCAAAAGCAAGAATTACATGTATATAATTTTTACGACATTTGTTTTCTAATAGAAAGTATACCATCTACCGGTACGTTGCAAAATTAAAGATCCTTTATCGTAAAGGAATAACTTGTTGTCTCTTTCATCTTCTTGTCTCAGTATGTAAAGTATGGATAGACAGTCTTGTTTCTGAAAAGGCTTTTCTAACTGTTCCCACAGTTATCATATCCAAACTCTGCTTGTAATCAAACTTAGACGACAAATTTCGATATAAGCCATATCGTGATGAGCGTCTTGCTATATCTTCAGAAAAGCTTACTTCACTAATTTACCTGTAAAGGTGCCGTCCTTGATTCTCCATGTACAAAAGCAAGCTGATTAGATTTTGTAACCACACGAAGACGTATAAAAAATGTATTACAACCTTTCAACAGTAATTGCTTTAATTAATCTGTATATTTATATATATATATATAATTGAGAAATCAATATTAAAAAAAAATTAATTTTACGCTTCGGAGCACGCTTACAAACTTGTATAAATATTGATTCACTGCAAATAATGCCTTTGAGACATGTGCAGCTAATGTTTGCTGAGAAAGTGTGAAGGAACCCCCCACCCGTTAAAAAAACCCAGTTACGAGAAGCAAAAATTTAGTACCAGTCACTAACTCTAAACCTTTACAAAAGAATACATTTTTACCTACTTTTCTTCCTCCCGTACGGAGAACTATAAATTTGATTTGTTTGCATGAACTGTAAGACGTCACTTGTCATAATATGTACTCATGACACAAAGTAGTTTGAACAATACGTAATGACTAGCCTAAGTATTTTCAGTTTTCAATGTCAACACATCGCACATAGACACAAACTCTCAATCAGCAGCCTTTGATACCAAACAAATAAATTGGTCAAAACAATGAAATTACTCGGGGTCGAGAGGAATGATCATGAAAAAAAAAATCGAATCGCTAGAAATTAATCCAGTTTAGGTTAGAAATCCTGACATTTGGAGAGAGAGAGAGAGAGAGAGAGAGAGAGAGAGAGAGAGAGAGATTAAATAAGCTAGCACGATTACTAAAGGATATAAAGAAGAGCAACCTCATATGCCTAGTAGTAGTTAGGGAAGTGGAGGAGATACTAGTACTACTACTACTACTAATAATAATAATAATAAAAATAATAATAATATGTTACCTGAGTTTCGTTTTCTTTTTTGGGTCATATTTGTAGTACATATTTTATTATTAGTATTAGATTTAATATTAGTATTAATATTAGTTGTAACAATTAGCATGTCTATAGGCATTCCAATACGTAAAAGATAATCAAACTTTAAAAGATGTTGTTTTCTCTTTTTCAAGAGGGGATGAGAACAAAACGTTTGCCGGGGTGGGGGATATATATCTTACCTTCGACTATGCACTGAAGTTTGTCACCAGTAGATAATTTCCGTTTTTTTAGAGATGGTGATAGCGGAGGTAAGCAAGAAATATTTATTCCTGTCAATACGTTTTCTTTATCATGTATTCCAGGTCTCTAACCATTTCACGCGTTTCAGTAAATGTCCCACAACACACAAAAAAACGTTCATATGAACTGGTTGTTAATACCTTCACTTGAGCCAACGCAACCAAGAAAGAATTGATTTTACCCATTTGTCTTAAAAGTCATATTAATTACGGTCGTGAAAGGTGTTTATTGAACCAAATATGCCCAGGGTACACGCGATTTTGTTGGACCGAAATTAATACACTCCCTCCAGTACCCCCCACGTGTGAATATGTTTTTGGTCCAGTAGCGACATATGTAATGTCAAATATTTGTCTTGACTGTGCATAGTTTTTAATATTAGGTCGACATAGAACAATTAAAGTGTTGTCGATGGTGACAACGTCACTTCAAAGCATAAAGAGAAGAAAGCATCCGAAAAAATTTTTTATTTCAGCGTTTCGAGCTTCGGGGGATTGCATTTATCCACGCAAGTACCACTATGACGATTTTAAAGGTTAAGTTTTAGTTTATTTATCATTAGATTGGAGAAAAGCGAGAATAATTCTACATTAAATAAGCCAAAGATTTTATTGGGGAGTGGGGTGGGAGCAATGCTCGTAAGATTTTGTTTAAAGTACACGTATATAGGTTAATTGCAATTACAATTGAAACATATTTTATTGAACTGACATTACCTTCAACACCTCTTGTACAATGTTCACTTAGAAAGTCAAGGGCTATAATGAATACATTCGAAGGCTATGTTGAATACAGTCAAGGGATATTTGAATATGTGACAAGGCGACTAAAATAAACAATATAGGCCTATGCACGATTAAAGATGAAACTGTACCAAAAAACTATCCTGAAACAATATGAATTTTACACAACGGAAAAAACATAAAAAATAATATATACAATAATTCAGTGATTAAATATGACCAGTGACGTCACGAGTTGAAAACCGCTTCGATGAAGCGATATCTTTATAGGTTGTCATCAGGCACTCCGTCATAAAACTTTACTCGACACCAAAATCTTATTTAAAATTATTTAAACCATTTGTGGATTAGAGTGGAATTATCACGCTTGGAGTAACATTTATTGTTCAAAGTAATGAGTAAAGTTTTATGACGGTCGGCTTCTCTGTCATAAAACTTTACTCGAATCCAAATCTTGCTCGAAAATGTTCTGACCAATCAAAAGACTGCATTTATACATTTCCAGTATTCTACCCAATAAAATGAATGCATTTATACATTTCCAGTAAGTTTTCCATGGCTGGAATAACAGTTGTTGATCGAAAAGCCAAGTAACGTTGTGTCACGTAGGAACTGGATGTCACTTACTAAAAGCGACAAACTTGTATCGTTGCTGTGCGCATAAATAATTGTACAAGGTTTTGTTTTTTTTTTAATTTTTTTTTTTATTTATTTGTTTTGGTTTTCTTATCAGTCAAGAAATGGACGTAGTTTATAAGATTGACTAGAATGAATTAGTCGGCAAGGAATTATTTGGTGATACATATACCTTTCCTTGTCTTCCTGTCTAGCGTGTACCATCGAGTCTGAATTTCACATCAAAAGATAGTAGGATTTCACATCAAGCTCTGTTTCTCCTAAATCTATTTACTAAATTGCAGTGAAAAATAAACGATTCAATTTTTACGTACTTTTTTATTAATTATTTCATTTTATCAATATAGAAAACAAAAAGACACATATAATATCCCATGTCAATATTTACTTGTTTATTTGTAAAGCAGATCCAGACGCTTACAAATTAACCGCACGTAAACTTATACCTGCTATACAGTACATCCAAATGTGAAGAAGTTCTATAAAGTATCACTAGATGCCAATATAATTTACGTCATTTCACTGCACGAGAGAACTCTTTATAAAAGTTATAGGGCCGGAGTAGGAAAAAAAAAAAAAAAAACAATACGAAAGACCCACATAACTGTTGCGACCCCTCTGCAGATCTCATTAGACGGTCGTAGCAGAATGAAACAGAAATATTTAATAATGCCATATATATCTGCACTTTATGTGTGTGCATGTGTGTTTGTTGGTTGTTGTTAGTTTTATGTACTGTTTGGTTATTTCTTTTACTTGTGTTTTCGTGTATAAGTTTGATTATTCAGAAGGTTTAGAAAGGTATAATTTCCTCTATTTAGAACTTTCATGCAAATGTGTCTTCATATGGAGGGAGAAAACCGCCATAATTCTATGCATATAATTTCTAATAGTATATGTTGTATATTCTATTTTGCATTTTCTATTAGTTTATGTTGTATATTCTTTTTGCATTTTCTTTGTGTGTAGTATGTACATTCTAGACTGAATCTTTACATCGGTCAATATTTATTACCGTAGTGTGAGAGTAAGGGTTTGAGGTTTCCGTTACCGATCTGGGTTAACGCCTTCTTTATCTTATGACCTTATGCGAGAAAACCCTGCGGAGCCTCCGCTTCGCCAACTGCGAATGTTAACTTGATCTTTACTGCCAGCAAAACAATTGCTTGTTTTGCTTCTGCCACGCGGTTTTGTATTTGTTTGTTTTATTTGGCTAGAGTCGTAGATATATGTTTGCTTTGCCCAAATGTATTCTTTTCTTTTTATTCCCCGCTGACATTCAGTCGAAAATAAAGTATCATTAATTAATGGCCCCCTATTGATAATTTCACATTGACGTCATCGCGAGCATTAAAAAAATCAAACACCGCTATCTGACCCATTCGAATAGGTGACTAACTCAGTTTTTATCCTTTTAGACCTTTGTCTTTGACAGCGAAGAAAATCCTTCCAGCATGCTAATTTTGTTTTAAAACTAAATATTTCTACCAGTAACATGTCAAAGAGTATCCCCCAAGATTTTCCAAGATTCATTTTGAGAAATTATCTGATGACAAAATTAAACACTTGTAAGGCAAGATGAAGGATAAGATCTGAATAAACCAAATGTTTTCACCTACCGGAACCGGGTGTCAAGCCTGTTGTAGCTCGTCTGCAGACATTTGTTAATTGAGATTTGGCAATATCGACGCCTGGATACATGTGAGGTGTTTTCAGTGATGATTAGTCCTATTATTAGCAAATTAACACATGGCCTGTACCTTATCCAAAACGAGGCAAGGCAGCTGCTGCACCCGCCTTTTGATGTAATCAGATTGTCCATTGCAATAAAATCCACGGTAAAAAAGCTATTGTAATAATTGCAAAGGGGAAACGGAAATGACAATCAATTCAAAAGGAGGCGATGAGGATACCGCGTGTATTTCTAGAAGTGAAGACAACTTATTAGAGTTAATGAACGTGCGCTTTAAAACTTGACGAACTGTGAAACCCGGCGTTACCAAACACCCAAATCTAAACCAAATCCAGCTAGATGGACACCACTTTCATACAATTTAACCATATCTCTGCATTTAATATACGATTCATATAATAACATGAAGGAAAAGTGGAAAGAGTTCATACTGTATCATGAACATGATTCAGCTATCCACAAAACAAAATGCCGGTCTGTGCAGAATAGGCTATCAGCTTACAACCATCAGAAATTCTCGCGTATACATTTATTGCGTTTTATTTATATTTGAAGATGACACAATTTCTAAAGTCTGTATTACATTTTTTCTTTGCTAATGGATTGACATGGGGTCATAGAGGCTGGGCCATAATTCACAAAAGGGCAGGAAAGAAAACAAAAGCTACACATATTTTATATAAAATACTGAGTCGCTTAATGTTCGTTTTTGTTTAACTCTTTAAATTGTTTTTAAAAAGTTTCTCCATCTTATTTATATATTGTTTCTTATTATCTTTCTTCCGAAATAGTCTCCATTTTGCATCAAAATAAAAACAACGCACAGGTATTACCAACAAAAGTAGGATATAAAAGAAGCACATTAAAAAGTTTAGTTAAAATAAAGACATCATCTGTGAGTCACTTAATGTGTGTGTGTGCGTGCGCGACTTGCGGACTCGGGGATTTAAAATAAGCCCGATGTGTCTTTAGAGGCTAGAGTAGTGTTGGCTCATTGTCGAGCCCGAAAGGGTGCAGGTTCGTATCCTAATATTTTATCAGTCGGCTACCGTCACGTGTCTTCTGTTACGAGTCTATGCTCTTATAATAAGAAACAGAAAAGTGAAAATCAACAAGCTTTGTAAAATTCAACAAATAATTTATTTCCCTGGAATACAAAGTGGAAATGAAAAAAAAAAAAAAAAAAAAAAAAAAAAAAAAAAAAGAACTTACGGTATTGCGAATTAAATCCCAAAATAATCATAGAATTACAGACACAAGCCCTAATAATTTCAAGTTTTGAATATACATTAGTAGATATCCAATTTAAATCCACGCTGAGGTGTTGGTATGTGATGACCTGAATAATGCTGATGTGCCAACAGTCTTTTGTGGAAAATACAAAAGTATAATTCCATGTTTTAATTCACTATAAATCCCAGTGAATGTCTCTCTCCAAGATTATTAATTTTTAAGAGCACTTGAATAGAATAACTTAAGGAAATAAATTCCAGCCCACATGAACTACTGGTCACAACCAATACAAATTGATTCTGCTAGATCTTCAGCACGAATGAATATGTATTTTCCAGTAACAAGATTATAGAGTCTTCTGCTTGACCTCATGTCACAGTTAACCTTTTCTAAAACAAACAGCCAATTATCTAATGAAAAATATTCTGCTAGAAAGTTCTTAATGTTTACAAAATTATGTCAGCTATAATTAGTAATCTGTTACTAAAATTATAATATACAACCTGGACAATGTCAGGTACGCCAGGTAATTGTTGGGGAATCCCAATAACCTAGACCCAGACCCAAATAAACATATTTACTTCTATTAATAATGATCCTGATAATAAACCCATACACAGAGAGAATATTCTAGCTATGCAGTAGTTGTTTACAGAATAAAATAATTAAAAAAAATCAACAATTGAGGTCAAGTAGATTATAAACTTGATTTTGGACAACGCTAAGTCCAACGTACAATGTTACAATACAATAGCATATAATGGAATAAAAAAAACCAAAAAAAAACTATCTAACAAACAATGCAAATTAAATATATATATAACACCTTGTTCAAGGCAATTTACTCTAATTCGCCTTGGCGCTAAATAACATATTTGTGTTGCTGTGCTTTCAAACACCAAGCCAAAAATCTGCATACAAGTCACTCTAAATAAAGAGGAATGCATGGTATCTACCGGGATGTCGGCCATGTTTAATGCACATATCTGACTACGTGACACATACACACTCTCTGATGGATCTTTACTGATAGTACGCATGACCACACACACACACACACACACACACACACTATTAGAAACACAATGCGAACATACGTCTTTTAAATGGTCCTTTATACACGGCTGGTACACAAACTGTATACGTTTTAGTGAGTGATCACTAGAAGATCTATAGATCTATTCTTGCCAATAAATCCAACCTTCTAATATATATGGTTGGTTGTTGTATTGGTGGTATACGACACATGAGCGCATGAAAGGTAATGAATACAAGCACTCAACGTTTTATTTTGTGAAAAGGAATAATTATAATCGTGCTGCTTTGTAAAATTCATTGTTACTGATAAAATGCATGACATTTATCCTTTATTAAATATAAACAATAACACCTTTCAATGTATCTCATTTTTCGTTAAAATAAACATGGATCCAATTACATATTTCCTTCCAAATCAATAATATTCAATCACATTCAAGCATTAAACTGGTGACATTGTCGCATTGTTTGAATCGCTTAAAGTGCATCATTTTCACTACAGATCATATATTAGTAGTTATATTATTTATTTATTTATATATAATAGTTGTTGTACATCCAGTTATATAAGTCACAATGTTCAAAATTTACGTTTCTAGGTCTTTAGTAATCACTCCACACCTCCCACCCCAAAACCTGGCGTCCAAAAATAAAAGAAGTGGTAAGGAGATTATTACTGTGTCATCGAACAATTTTAAATCACTGTCACTTTTTCTAGTTTCTGGGATTTGATTTATAGTTTTTAAGTAGTTTATATGCTTTGTTAAACATAAAATAGTGTTAAAATATATTCCTTGAAACAAATGTAATTTTAATTATTCATATCTATTATAATCACGTTTATACACCAAAAAAAAGTTAAAATAATGGGAAATTATTGTATAAATTTAAGATCAAGGAGGAAATTTTCATTAATTTCACAGAGTCAACAAAATATCTTCCTGTCCAAAACGGTGGCCATATCTTTTCCTATTTCACATATAAGACAACTCCTGCCGATGTCCTACAAGTGAGAACCGTTTTAATTTGTTTCGATGGCTGATAAGGTGCTCCATTGCTGGCAGTCAATCAACCAAGGAGGTGTAATCGATATCATCACTGAATTTACCAGACGTAGTAGCAATGTAAACATTGGTACCTCATGTTTCACGAATCTGACGCTCCTAATGACCTTCATCAGCTGCTGCTTCAACGTCTCCCATCCTTATCTACAAACATAACTGATTTCAATCATTTTTCAAAGAGAGCCGAAAGACGTCATATAAACTATTGTATTATCAGGCTGTAGAGGTAGCAGAAACTATAACAGCGTTAATGATAATTTAATTAAGAGTGAGAAATTATATATATATATATATATATATATATATATATATATATATATATAGTAACACCCCGTGTGTTATATGGAAAAGACTAGATTTCAGGACGTAAAAATGATTTTTATTAAATAATAAAGGTAGATAGAACATGCTTTTCAATCTCGCATAGTGACTTTACATAAACACACTGTCTGTCACAACTCTATCAACTTCTGATAATATACAGCAGACTTGTTTGTGTAAATGCCAAAAGAAAACGTTATAATACACCATATTATGGTGAAATTAATTCTATTATTAAATTCCCGTGCATATTAACAGCTAAATTTATTAGCTTGACTGTAACACATTCTGTTATTGTAGCATGATCTCAGTGGAAAAATAATTTTAGTGCTAGTGTGCTTGAGCTGTGTGGTGGGAGATAGCTGCGGTTTTATAAAGAATTACAATATAATAATTATAAGGCATTTAAATTCGATATCACTCATCTACTTAAAATTTCTCAGAACATTTTGATTCAGCTTTGGGATTTTAAAGTGCCAATGTTAATATCGGTTATGTAAAAATATATAATTGATGGTTTTGGAATACATGGCCGAAATTCTTTTCTACTTAGATGTTCACACTTTGCCGCTCTGACAGCTATCTGCCAGTGCTTTGTCTGCACTCATATTTATAGACTCTTATTCACGTCACATGACCTTAGTCAGCCAATCAATGTTTGTCCTTCTCAGGGCTAGCCATGGCGGTCACCAAGTCAACTGTCTAAACTGCATGGAAAAATCCCTCTGAACACAAAATTTAGACAGAAATAAGTTGTCCTCTCAGTGTCTGTGGTGTGCGTTTTTACTTTTAATCTTATCTGTATATTCATACCTATGATTTCGTAGAAATGAACGAAACGGACAAACGAATTTAAATGCGAATCGAGCGAGAGTACACCGTACTGATGATGCAATGAGTCGTTAGAAACAGTCCCTATCAAATGCATACTATTTTGCACATTAAAGTAAAATAACACGTTCTACATAACCAAGAACCTACAATAATGGACAGTAACATTAGTTCTCATTGTTCAACAAAAGTCTGACAAGAGAAATGTGATTCATCGACCTGGCACATTGATTCCATCACTATCCTGCATCTCCGCTGTTTCGGTGACAAAACTACACAGGATGGTTGAAGTCACTACTTTATGGACTAACATCATATTTCTTGCTTTGATATTCCATAATCATGGACGGTAAGATAATTCATTTCCTAAACTATTCATGAGAAATTCCAACACGACACACGCATGGTCCAAGATGTAAATGAATAGGGCACATACTGCTAACATGCGAACTTCTTTCCACTTAATGTTGATGTCCCAGGGCTTGTAGAATTGTTAATGTCTTAAGATGAATTTTTTGACGAATTCGTTAATACTCATGACAACAGCGTGACATTACGAGGACAAGAGCAAGATTTTACACTCACATTTAGTATAAAACACAGAGTACACATTTATAAGAGATGCAGACGGCGATCTAAACAATGATGCGTGGGTGGCATACGTTCAGGAATGGAAGAAGTAATTCACACGTGGTAGATATTTTCAGTGACACATAAAAATGACATGATCAAATATGCCAAAATCTCGTTATTCAAACATCATCTCACATCTCAACGTTTAACATCAAATAATCTTCACACATTAAATGGGCCATGCTTGTGCATGCAAAACTTATTCACAATACCATTACAATTACAATATAGTGAACTGCATGATGTTTTTCTGACTTTGTTTCATGCTTTTACATTATCATTATTAGTATTATTACTGGAAAAGGAATGTAGTTCTTAATAGTGTCTAGTATTTTGGTTTGTTGAATTAGGTATTACAATATATATATATATATATATATATATATATATATATATATATATATATATATATATATATATATATATATATATATTGTGTGTGTGTGTGTGTGTGTGTGTATTGTGTGTGCGAGGAGAAGCTGATAGGTTCTGAATATTTTCTTGTAACTTTTTGTTTCCTGCTAATGTCACTGGACAGTTGTATGCCTCCAGGGTGTTCCCAAAGGTTGCGGAAACTACCGAATAAGCCGTGCGCGCTCCGGTACCGGTTGTAACCATCTACTCAATGGCAACTTATCTGTTAATAAAACTGCCGTCTTGACAGACATTTTGAAGAGCACAACATCCAAAGTTTGCCAGAACCTCAATACAGCCTGATTTAGCTCCAGGTGAGTTTGGGCTGAATACCGTTATCAGCTGAGAGGCAGAAGATTTGAAAGCCGCCATGCAGGCAGAAATGCAGTTTTAAGTGCATGACAAACAAATAAAAAATGTCGTTTAATAATAACAAGACAACCAGACCGAGAAAGTCTGTTGAGGTGCAACAGGGGTACTTTCTGGTATGCGCTGATGTAATGTTCCCTAATAAAGAACTTTGTTATACAGCGGAATAACAATCAGAACTCTTTAAATATCCCTCTTATATAAGTAGATAATGTTTTAACAACAAGATGTCTATGTAGTGACCAGTCAGCAGAGTTTGAGCTTGCAACGACAGAGAAGAAAAACAGTTGTTTTCGTACGCCGCCAGCACCAAGGGTTAAATAATCAACAACTTCAAGTGGCGTTGCAAGCCCATACGAGTCAAAATTCAAAAGATGTCGATGCGTTACCATGGATACAACCCCGTGAGTTCCATGTCCTGCTGATGAATCCAGGTTAATGCCGGTTTCTCTTGTGCGTGTGATCATCGACGCATTTTCACCTCGCCCACATACATCTCGGAAATGCTTCAATATTTTTGTCATAGCAACTGAGTCAAGATTGTTAACGGCGCGGTCTTTTGCGCCTCGTGATCGATTGTATTTTGTTATTCGTTCGTGGTAATCGAAGACCATATCATTTTATTATTTGTTTGAGAAACCCTATGTGACCACCAACAGGCATCCCGGATGCGGTTCCGACTACCTCCAACATTTCCGCTTTTGTAACGGAATGACCACTAAACTTGGAAATATTATACCAGTCTTTTGTATTTGCGTCACCTCTGACTTCGACAATTTTAGTGTCACCATGGTGTTCTTATCTTTGGTTGCATTAAGCTGGTCAATCTGTGTTTCAGTGAACCACACGGGGATATTTCCAGTTACCTCTTTTCGGAGAAAGTTTCAAGGTGACAGCGCAATCGTTTTGTATTGCGCTCTTTATTTTCGCAAGGTGTTTTTGGCCAAGGTCAAAGTTAACTTCATGATACGGCGTTATTTCAAACTATGTTGTTCAATTATAACAACTATATCGCTTAAAGCTTATCCATACGCATGTCAATAACCCTCATTCGACTATCTGCGTCTTCCAACAACATCTTATCAGAGACAATTACGGCAATACTTTTGTAACCGCCAGGTGAAGCGGCAGCGATATCACCGGTAAGGACTTCAGTTTCATGAGTATAAAATTGCACGTCGACGTCAGGAGTTCCAGTAAAAAGTAATAAATCGGGAACAACGTACGAAAGTTTTGCTGGGAAATCTGCAGGCTAGTGTCAACGTTTTGATCCCGACTCATGAATGATCTGTTTGTTTTATGCATATGCAACATGAATGTGGGTAATATCAGGTAAAATTTCATCGGCAGGTTCCTGACTACTTTATATTTCATAAAGAAACCTCAGACACTCCAAACGTGCCAAGTAGCATTTTATTAACTGAGTCCAATGCACTCCCGAGCTACAGTTTGAAACGACACGAACACATGTCTTGATGCGCTGATGCCTTGTAGTATAATTAATTGCCATGCTAACTGCTAATGTTACCGTCATACGAGTCGTGTACAACGACTGCGGTGTTGTGCCTCCAGAACTCATATACGCCAGCAAACATGTTACTCCAGCCACCGAGGAAATTATCACAGACTTCCACAATGCTAATTTCAACAACACAACTTTGCCAGCAGCAACTCCATGACACCAAACTGCATTAATGTCGGTGGGTTTTCAGTATGATGTGACTGTTTGTTTGACTCCGAAAATACGTTAAGAACATCTCTGCAAAACCCAGATATATGACTAAGAGGAATATAAAACTAAAGCGGCAATGAGTCTCCGTGATGTTGATCTCGAGACTCTGGGAATCCAGGGTTGCAGTTACAGCGGGCGTTTTAGCAGTTCCTGTTGCGTTTCTGAAGTTTGCGATTATCACTGTCGGATCTATCCTTGTGAAATATCATCGACGGGCCAGCGGATGTTGCATAGTCTTCACTGTATCTGGAGAATCCTTGACCTGTTGTGGCAATAGCTTCAGTTTTCTTTCCATTAATGAAATAATGTGCGCTGGTAAACAACGCCGTCATCCCATTCCTGACAAATCCAACCCGGACATCATGGTTTGTGTCAGTTTTCCATCAATTTTCAAGAAGGGCTAACAAGGAAGAAACTATCGAGATATAACATGCACTTGTAAAACTACTGGATTAATTTATATCACGGTCCTTAGTCGGAAACGAATAATACTGAAAACATGCTTTGCTTGGATCTATTTTTAAAGACCCATCCATGTTTAAACAGCGGAATTGGTAATTTCTTCAAATGTTGCCATTGTTTATTCATTATCGGTAAGCATTTTTATTTTACTAAGATCAGAAACTGCAATTGCTTCAATTACGGCTGATATCTGCTGGACTTTTGAATCGGTGTTAACGTAGTCGGGTCTTTCATCAACAAGGTTAACATCAAAATGGAACTATGTTGCGTTGAAGAATTTTCGTCAGCGCGCAAGTTAATACTCGCGAACAGATCAGAGTAGTCGGCAACGCTTAAGGCATGGTAGAGCACTCAGACCAACACGTAACGAAAGCAAAATAGATTTACAGTATTCGTAATGGCATGTTCTGCCACAGAGTTAATATTTTTCAAGGAATATTATCGATTGATAGAGTATAGGGTGCGAGTATAGGCAGTATATATATATATATAAGTATATATATATATATATATATATATATATATATATATATATATATGTGTGTGTGTGTGTGTGTGTGTGTGTGTGTGTGTGTGTGTGTGTGTGTGTGTGCGGATTGTATTCTCTAACAGAAATAATCATTATGTTCTTTGTTGACAGTGTGCGTTGTAGAAATACTCTCAGTGGATGGTATTTGATTGTACCACCATTCGCTGCAAAATATTTTTCATCAGTGATAGTAATTTCCAATCTCCAAACATTTTCACCAGGTTGCAGAATCTGAGGATTATCGCCAAATAGTGTTTTTGTCAAATATAATTTTCTTCATTTCAGTAACTGGTCAAATCACTGCAAACTGATCATTACAAAGCAATATACCAACTCGTCAATGACCGCCGCTTGTACCATGACGTAAAATGTCTTTCACCATGTGTATATTAACTCCGTAGTTTAAGCGTCTTTACATAAGAAACACTTTTCACAAAATTCCTGACGTTGCATCTGCCACATAGGCTTTTCATCTTGTAAGTATTTTCCATACTCCCATATATTGCAATGCTGAACACATCTCTCCATTAATTTATCCTTGATGATCTTCGCTACTGCCACTAGTTTCACTAATTGTATCAATGTTATCACCGACGTATTCACTACTCGTTTCACTATCTACACTGGGTGGTCTAGTCAACGTCCCAGACTTCATTTGTTCCTGAACAATATCATACAATGAGTTTTCAAGCTTTTTCTCATAAGACTGACCAAGTGTACATGGCTGTTGTTCCAAAAGAATCCATAAGTCGATTAATTTATTAAGATTCTTCGGTTGCGTATTTCAAAACTAGAACAACATCTTTTGAGCCACTGTGACAAATCCATATGATGTATTTAAGCGAAATATGGACTTCTGTCACGTTACACACACTCCATTGTTCAGCTAAGCCGATTTCGGCATTGGACATGGTAATAAATTCTTTCAAAATACTATAAGCAACAATCTGTGAACGTTATGCCATTTATATAATATACGCCACTATAATTGTCTAACAAAGTTATTCTCACACAATCCCTACGAAAATTATTTTTACCACAATATGCAAAATGTATTTCATAGAAATATTGCAGCAATCAATATAAAACATTCTCCTCACAAAGAAAACATTCTCCGTGAAATATATTCTGCTAGTTTTATATTCGGACACAGAAAAAATCTCTGCATAAAATATTTATGCAGTATAACTGTGATCAAGAATCACAGTGGTCGGCAGCAACAATAGTGCATTAGCTTGAGTGCGGCATCTCTGTAATAACTTCACTTGTGTGCACACTGGGAGCACTCACCAAGTGTTCATGTGCACTTGTTTGAATCACATTACTCTCGTGTTACTAGCGGGGTAAAACTAATAAAGCCATGGGGTACTGAAGGAGTTGATCTATATCAGTACACCCAGTCAAAATTCCCGTTTTGATACTACTTGTCAGTCACCGAAATGAGCTGCAAGCTGGCAAAGACCACACCAAAATTCACGTTTAAATGCAGAAATAAGATAAATAAAGAACTCAAATCGTTACAAGAAAATCCCACAATCATCAAACTCTGTTTAAAGATGTTACGTTCTGACGTCTGTCGGATAGGACCGATCTCGTCTGTCGGATAGGACCGATCTGTAATGTTTTTACTTTAGCCCAACTCCAGCAACGTTCAGTGTATTTATCTTTGTAAGACACATATAAAAAAAACTGTTTATTTTTGTGTGAAAACAGCTATTAATTGGTCAAAATACAAGCTTAAGCAATTTTACGAATAAGCTAAATTTGTCAAAAATCGCTGTCCTAAAAGTATTCTATAATTTCGAAATTTCTTTTTATCCATGTATCAATGTAGCCGTTAATCGCACTGACATAAAATGAAGAAGGAAATTCATGAAAACCGACGACTTTGCCTTAAACTATGTACAAAAAAAAAATACGTTTCAAAAATAAAAAGTATAGGGAAATATTCCACTCATGAGGTGAAAACATTTTGTAATGACACCCGTGGCTCAGTCGTGAAATATATTCCTCATATCTTCTCAAAAATGTATATACATTAACATAGTAAATAGTTTTAACACGCACTGGAGGCGATTACAAAGACCTACGGCTTATTGCAGTAGAGAAGCAAGCACTCTCCCACCCACCCACCCACTCCCCTGGTTGGGGTTGCGGTTGGGGTTTGGTTGGATTGGTTGGTTATTACTGATAACAATATCACCTTATAATACACATTTTCGGTGTTACACTACGGCGTTGAGGACTTTTTATCAGTGGTTATTCCTATATTACAATGGTTCTTATCCCATGGGTCGCGACATAAATCTGGGTCGCCGTGTTGTTTAGAGTGGGTCGTCGAGATCACCTTTAATAGTTTGAAATTTCCTCCCAGAAGAGGGGGGGGGGTTGTTGGGTTCTTTTGGTTTTTTTGTTAGTTTGTTTGTTGTTTTTTTGTTGTTGTTGTTGTTGTTGTTGTTGGGGTTGGGGGGGGGGTATTTTTCATCTGATGGGTCTCGAGGCTAACACCTCAAACCTAATCTGTTTCGCAGCCCAAAAAAGCTTAAGAACCGCTTTTCTACTATATTGAAAATGAACTTGCGATCTTGAAGAGGAGTGGAACACGCGATGTTCTAGCTAAATGTCCAGCAGCCACATTTCTACGGCTGACAACATAATATATGTGAATTAAATAATGTGCACTCTTTCACGATCATCTGAAACTACAGATGTCTGTTTTTACCGAGCAAATCAACGCTGACCACCTTTCAAACCCGGAATGTCCTGAATGTTTATGAAACGAACTGCTCATTTTCTCCGATACATCGCTTAACAATATCAACTTATATTCCAAATAACTTCTATTGCGAATATTGTTTCTTTCTGTTTATAAGGATGATCGGTTTAGGAAGGTTGGAGTGTCCTACATGATAACTTACAAAATGCAAAGTACAGGTATCTGTTATAAGGCTTCAACCTGTCTTGAAAGACCATTTAAGAATTACGATGATCCCTGCTGTGAAATTCCCAGCTTTCATGGCCTCCTGTTTCTACTTCTAGATCTAAAGTTTTCAAAATCAGCTCTACCGTTTTCTACAGTCTGGACTCTCAAATATTCAGGAAAATTGACTCTGGACTTTTATTTTTGTAAAAAATTATAGCACCAGCCCCACCCCACCCCCAACAGAAACACGCACACTTCGAAAAGCTGCTCTTTTTACGACATAATCTAAAACAAAAACAATCTTTGGCCCGAAACACCTATCAGGATTAGTTACAGTAAATCATTACGTAATGAACACGTGGCACTCAATGTGGAATGTAATCCTTCTCGATTATACCGAGGACGGCGTTATTAACGATCTCTATTTCAAGTACCGACACACTGAGGCTATCTCTGCTGAATTCGCTCGATACCTTCTGCTTCAATATTTCAAACTTGGGCCACTTTCGTCATTGTAGCATTAACCAGCATGTACATTTATACTGCATGTCATTAGTGGGCAATGATACTGTAAGTTCACAAGAAAATGAAATGATAGGTGCGTGTACTTACAGCTCAATTTCCGCAGGCATGATGATAAAATTGAAACGTCCACTGTCTCACGTTTAAGTTGTGAATTGTTGTGATATATCCAACCTCGAAATCGTTAACATTGTCAGCTGAGAGTCAAACCACGTACAGTAATGATAGTCGACCTTGTAGCAGTAGTACGTCGTTTACAATTTGACCAAGATATGTGATGACTAATGATCCATTAAGTCCATATTTATCAGTGCTGTTACAGGTAGCTGTACCTCGGCCAGTCCCGTACGTGTATACTGAGTGACAACTGCACAGAAGTAATACATAATATCGAGCTGCCAGCGGCATACACGTTCCACGATGGTTTACCTGACAATGTCATTGCGCTTTCTTTTCTGCCGTTTTGTTCTACGATTCGATTAAATACGTTTTATGGATATTAAAATTAAGTTTACAAAAGCATTATCTGTGATAACTGCCGCCAAGTTTAACCAAATTTGCGATATTGACGCACAGTCCACCAATTAGTTGTAATTTGGAGACGAGGATAAAAATGAGAAAAAAGATTGTGATAGATAGAAGATAAATAAACAGTGATTCGATTTAATTGCTGGTAGAGGTTACACCAAACTAATGCCACTGAAATCGGGTTTACCTCCATCCAGCCCATGCCGTCGAATAGACTTTACAACCGATCATACACAAAAATGAGGGGGGTCCTCAGTGGCCTAGTGGTCTAAAGCGTTCACCGTTATGGATCACTGTCATCTCACCTCTGTCTGCGTGGGTTCGAGTCTCGGGCGTGGCCAATGTGGGTATGTGAGAAAGCTTGCCAGTAACTTCTTGTGGGTCGGTGGTTCTTTCCGGGGTTTACCCGGGTTCTTCCTCCCCCATTGATACTGGCCGCCACGTACAGCCTATCTTGTGCTGAAAAATGGCTTTAAACCCTACAACTAAACAAAACCGATCACCAAGACAGAGCGATAGCATGGTTTCCTTTACTTGGAGCGACTTTTCTGTGTGTAATTACTATAAATGATTTTAACTTTCATTTGGGTCTTATTTCGAACACCATAGTACGCTCAAGGAATTTTTTTTTTTTTTTTTGCTGTCTTATATTTCATCTTTTGTTTTAGATACATTTTACAGAATTTCAGCATAGTTACCAGTTATATTTGATTTTATTGCATATCGTTTGTATATTTATTTTGAAACGGTTTATTCTGTACATTTTTTGTGTAATTTATTTTTACATTTTTCGAACTTTACCCTTAGTTGGTACAAATTAGCCAATATTGTACTGAGGTAGAGTGAAACGCTACACACACACACACACACACACACACACACACACACACACACACACACACATATATATATATATATATATATATATATATATATATATATATATATATATATATATATATATATATATATATATATATATATATACATACATACATACATGAAGTCATACATACATACATACATACATACATACATACAGCCAGCCAGCCAGCCAGCCATAAATCTATCTTTGTATTTATTTTAATGTATTATATAAATTTATATTAATTAATGATAAAGCAAGTTTTTCGACCTTGTTATCGTTCTTAAAATATTGCGTTTCATAAATAATAATGCTACTAAGAAAAAAGAACATATTCATTTTATCTTGACTTGTACTAGAGAGGTTTTTTCTTGTGACCTTTTACGTTTTTGTCTGTAAATTTTCTGAATTTGTTTTCAACACTCAAGACCTAGATTTATCGCATTCTTGTCCACTAACATGATATTCAAATAAATGTATCTCTACGTGATTTCTTTTGTCAAGCTGATGTTTATCGTCGAGCAAATGTGGGATTTGAACTAAAGAATTGTTGCGTGTCTTACTAGTTGCTAGAATACAAAGACACAGAGGTAAATATAATAACTCAATGTTAAAGAATGAGTGGACATGGCCTTTTGGAATGTTCTGCCCTTTAAAGATTTAGGCCAAAGATAGCGGCAGCACTAAGATATGAAAGGGCATTGGTGCAAAATTAAGCCTAGCGGCAATTAATGGGCCAGGTAACGTTACGGCTGTAACCAGAAATGACGCAATTACTTTCATAGTAGAAAGAAAGATAGAAAAAGAAGAAAAAACAAAACCAAAAAAAAAAAAAAAAAAAAATAGATTAAAGACAGACGGAGAGACAAATGGGGGTTATAGCAAATTTGTGATATATTGATATGAAAGGAATTATTGTTACAAACTGTTGGATCATCGGAGAGTTGAGACACATGCAGGCCAGGGATAGTGACCTACCACAAACATTTCAGATGTTAATGTTTGTTTACTTTGTCTTTTTTACGTGCTTGAGGTATCTCTTAATTTTCATGATCTTTCTCACGATTTTTAAAAATGTTTATTATTAAGGCTGTAGTTAATAATCTAATTTATTTAATTTCCTATTTTTCCAGTCATTCTTATAACAAAGAGGAATGCATCATGAAACGGACGTACACATAGACTGACAGATGCGTATGTGTAGGTAATTAAAGAGTAAACGTATGAATACAATGAATGAAAGAATGAAGTAATGAACGAATATTTATGACCTCATTTCAATACAGACGAAGCGTAAATCAACAAACTCAGACCATGATCACTGTCATTGTTATTTTTGGTAAAGATCCTGGTGTGAGGATGCAATGATCAACAAGAATAGCCTACACGTTACAATGCATCCTATTTGTATGGCTTTCACACAATAACTTTTGTTCACTCGTATTTCACTTTTTGGTAACAAATAATACGTGCTCGGAGATCATATTACCAACGAGTAAACGCCATAATCATAGTCTCTTTGCAAGATCGTACAATTGCTTCCAGGAAGAATTTGTTTTTCTCAGAAATCTGGTATTTCATTTGCTTTTTTTTTGTGTGTGTTTTTTTTTTGCATCTCCGGTGAAAATGACAGTTGTACATTTTGAAGAAAACGTAACTGTATTGTCCAATGCATGGTTTCTGTTCTCCGAAATACACTAGACTAACTAGATATTATTGAGTCATTACAGCTATAGAGGTATGGTGATGATTTAATATTGAATTATGAAGCGAGTTGAATAATGTCCAGCTTTTGCGAGTCTTGGCTCACAAAGATTCCTCAATACCTAATATCACGTCTAATTTCTAATGATTATTTAAGTATTGATGCAATTATTCCTTCCATATTAATCAGTGCGCATGATCAATAAGACTAACGATCAATTAGGATAATGCTGGAGGATTCCTAATGAAAATTTATTTATAGGTAGCTATTCAGTTTTGCCTGATGGTATCTATTGACAAATAGCAAAATTGTCTCTTTAATTTAGCTTCACCTTACTAGAAAACTTTATTTTACTGAAAGCTATTTTTACGAAAAGCCATTATTACGTGTTATGACTCTTCAGGATTTAACACTTTAAATCAATGAAAGCTTCTGTGCTTGTCGCTGTAGTAGAATCACCCTAACCTTCAGCGTCTCTTCTGACAGTTCAACGAATATAACCCAAGAAAATATTAAGTGAACATGACAAACCAGTGAGGATTTTTTTGTTCGCTCTGATCGCTGGGTACTTAGTATACGCTCCTGATATTATTTTTCGTCGGACATTATTTTTTAAACCCATATCACGGCCTAGGGTAAGAAACTTGGCGTAAAGTAAGTATCATCTACGCTCTGGAAGGGCCGCAAAAATAGCGGCTGCGCGCTCGTCGTTTATTTGACTATCTAGAATAAGGCGTTCTGCTGCGTGCTTTGTAACCATGCAGGATGTTAATGTTTCCGATTCCATGTTGATTGTCCTCTTTTATACGAATGCTAAGCACGTTTGCGGCCCGTGGACATCAAACTCATCTTTAGCTTCGTGAAAGGTGCGGATACAAATAATGTCCAAGCCTTTGGAAACAGGCACAGTTGGGTCGCTACCTTGTCGAGATCAAAATAGTCTTTGAGCGGCTAGAGCTTAATATCCTAAGACAGACAAGTTCTATATTTTCCCTTTTTATTTTTTGGCTCCTCGAACTTGCCAAGCGTCTTTGATTCTGCTTCCAGCTCCTTTGCCTCAGTATTTGCAATCTTTGCATTAGCCGCCTGCACGCTGTTGACTAACGTGATGACTCACTCTTCTAGTAGCTGCACCATTTGCCGCTCCTACCTAGTCCCATATCTAGTCAATGGGTATACTTTGCTGTTATAATTTTTCTTTTTCTAAATAAAACGTAACTACCCTCGCAAAGCGATACTCACCACTTGATATCGCCAAGGCGTTGAAATTCCTTACAAATAGTAGTTTCTTTCTACCTTACTTCTCCCTGTAAATCCTCATTCACATTGTCCAACCAATGCAGCGCACTGAGCAAGTGTACTTTGCCTTTACTTATATCCAGCACCCGATACAGGCCTACATGCGATCTGCTCTGCGAATCCTCTGCTCGTGAACTTTACAAAATCTGTTTATGCATCTTTTTTTCAGTGATTCCCATTAGTATCCAAGCACATGTGTTGTTCTAACAATATACTTTTCCAAATAAAGAAAATAGCAGTTAAATGTTTGTTTTTTTTTTTGTGAGCCCACCAACTTAGTCAGCCGCTCTCTTTGCTGTGACGGACAGACGCTATGGACATTTTATTACGCGAAAATTGTTTTGTTGTTGTTAACATGGTTCTTGTTAGTATTGATATAGTAAACATTGTTGTCATGGGAATATTATAGAAACATCACAGAGCTGTTGTAATACAACAGACTTCAGAGCGTAACACCATTAAACAAATTTTTTATTGATCGTGAGTTTACTTTTAAGAATTTGGTTTTTTATTTTATTTGTTTTAATGTCTGCATTCAAACGTGAGGTTAGTGTGGCCTTAACAGGTTTGCAGTCGAGTTCGATAACTATGATTGTCACTTAAGTTGTAATCAATACTCATCAATAACTGATTATCCATTGTTTACATTGTTATAAATGTGATGAGAATTTACAAAGCTCTACTTAAAAAAATTAACACTGTATTTTATCAAGAGCTTTTCTTATAAATGTGTATCGTTTGTGTTGAGTGTAATGTATGCGTGACACACAATATAACACAGAGCACGTGCTGTCAGGATGGCAACGCTAGATACAGAAAACAAGGAAAACCCAGAGACACTTTATAGCATCTTAGTGTCCACAGATGTTAAAAGTCTGATTCTATCAGTAGACTTTGAATGAAATGGTCTTCCAATGATCAATGAATTCTTGCTGGAAGATTCCCATCAAAATATCTCTCCATTTAACATGTCACGAATCCTGGCAACATATATATATATATATATATATATATATAAGTAAGTATATATATATATATATATATATATAGTATATATATATATATATATATATATATATATATATATATATATATATATATATATATATATATAATAGAAGATACTATAAATAGCAACTTGAATCTTATCATCAGTTCATAATCGTACTAGATATTTTATAAATAGGTCTCAAATATTACCTTTAAAAAGGCCGCCAAATCAGATGACACAATAAGTCTCAGTTTTCTTTCATTCGTCGCTAATTTATGTCTAATGTTACGTATATGTAATTTAATTACTTGTGCGTTAGTTTTAAATTTCTTTTTTTTTACTTTATTTCATTACATGTTATTGTAATGATAACTTTATTCACTGGATCTGACATTTTTCCAGAAACTTCAGTTCATTTCTATGAAACCTGATAAATACGCAGTTCGTAGAAACACTGTATGTTTAGGTGACTTAGATTTCGGAGCCAGTTTCAGCTCTATTGCAAACAACTTTTTTCTTAATTTTTTTTAAATTATTGAATCTTATAGTAAGATTCGTTCAGTACAATCAAATCCGTATTTGGACTACACGATAAATGACATATTATGTTACTACGTCTCTTCGTTTTGCGTTTCAGTTGGAGTTAAAGTAACGTTTCAGAGTGATTTTTTAGTCAGTTGTAATTCATACCTTCGGGCTCAAAGGTATATATTTTGTTGTTGCCAGTTTGATTTGAATTTTTCTATTTTTCGGAATTAATAATTTAATTTCCTGGAGACTTTATCTAATGCTCATCAGAATTTTTGGACAAAGACATTTACTAAAATTATTGGAATTCTAAAGCCGGAATATTATTCTTGGTGATTCAACAAGGAACTGTCGACATGACAACAAAAAACAGATTATCGAAGACGTGATCGCCTTCCATCTTGGAATTTCATCGGGATTCGAACTTTGATTCATTTAGAACTTTTTAGTCATAGGACTTATATTTTTAATTATTGGATTAATTTTTGGAGTTGATTCATAAACCGTAAGTCCTTTTTTCATATTTTTACCTTGTGTTCTATGGAAATAAATTATTTTGTTAACTTTACAAAGCTTGTTGGCTTCACTCTTTTCTTTGTAACTTTTATACGAGCCTAGACACGTAACACTAATTTTAAGACATACTTCAACCTTGACTGTAAACAACCAGCGTCTTTAGACCAGAAAGTAAAATTAACTTTCTGACATGTGAAAACACGTATTGATCCTGTGATCAATCGCCGGTGCGCTTGAACATCTATTGGATGTTGACATGTTGATAAAAAAAATTGCACATAAACACCTTCTAATTACGTACAATACATAAAACGCAGGGGAACATAATAATAGGGAACCAAGTTTCGGATATCAATTCGAGTCTAATCCACTAGATTGCATGTTTGTGTATTCTTACGAAAATATAAATTGATTTCTAAAAGCTGACCATCTGATATTATGCAACAACTACAGTACTGTCAATATGTGGCCTGGCCACTCGGGGCCCCCCACTGTCAATATGTGGCCTGGCCAGTTGTATGCACCACCTCTTCCTGTAGTCCAAATTTATGACGTATTATAAGTCAGAAACTCGGACTACTAATGTGCCAGCTCCATGGCCGATGTGTATTTATTTGAGGAGGCTTAAGTGCAGATCTTACATACATAGGGTACCAAGAACCGATTGCAACTGGCGCTAACTCCAAAACAACATATTTTTCCAAAATAATCAGAATTAATTAGAAAATAAGAACTATTATTTTTTTTTTTTAAATCATGAAATACATATGGAGCTACCAAAAAACTAGTGATAATTACCATTTGACTTCTTTCAATTTATTTTATATCCAAATAAGTTTCTACACTACACTAAGATAAGTATACGCGCTTTCAGAGAGAGAGAGAGAGAGAGAGAGAGAGAGAGAGACTGTCATAGCGATCGTAGCTTGAATGCACCTGCCCTACCTGTCTAGTGAGCTCTGTAGAGAATGTAAAAATGTAAAACAAGGTATATAAAAGCTTTACCTTTGGCAGTTTTAAAGCAGTGGCATTGGAGGTGTTTAAAGTTGCTGCCATTAATGAAGAAATACATGTGGTTGGGGGGATGTGATTTATTCAGTTTTAACAACATGACATGGCCAAATTGAGATTAAAAATGTAGTTATCATTTTTTTAAAACAATGTTCAAAACTGCGGTCCCCATGCGGATTATTTGCATCAATCGGACACTTTCTGATTTCGCCCATTAAAAAGTGCTTAAATCATTGAACTTACGACCTTACAATGTGTATGACGTCAAAAATGGCCTTAGGCTACGAAACAATTAAGCTGATCAAGTAGCATTCTTACTGAATAAACGACATTTTACTTGAAGTTGCGAGATGGCATATGTTCCTTATAAAATTAGCTTAATTAGCCCAAATATTTGGGTGCCTCGTTTTATTTTCACTTCATTATTTCCCCCCACATGTTTGGCTCTAGATAATACCCTTGAAAGCCGAGGAGAGCCGATCGACCCAGCATAATTCACCGTGGAAAGTGCCAATGTTTATTCTTTTATGTTTATATTACGACTTTATGGTCATATGCTCTGTAATAGAAAAGAGCGAAAATCAACAAATTATTTAAAATCCAACACATAATTTATTTCCCGGAGAATACAAAGTAAAAATTATAAAAAGAACTTACAGTATTGTGAATTAAATTCCTAATATTCCACAAAGATCTATCACTAGTCGTAATGTATAACGTTTCTAGTAAAATTCCAGTGATGTTTGAATTAAGATCCAGCGCTGAAGGTGTCGATGTGCCTGTAGTCTTGAATGTATTAATGTACCAGTGCCTTGAAGTGGGGTGATGTGCTAGCAGTCTTTTGATGAATCACACTAATATAATCCAAGATGTATGAAATCACTATAATTCCCAGTTAATGTCTGTCTAAGAATATTATTGAGCACTTTGGAATTCCAGAGAATAACAATTTGAATAAATAATCCCAGCCTAAATCAAATACTGAACACGACAATACAAATGATCCTAGGTCAAGATCTATCAGCAAGAATGTGTAATTTCTAGATATACAAGATTACAAAGCCTTCTAATTTACCATTTTCTGGAAATGCAATGACTTAATGGAATTTTCAATACTAGAACATTATGTTAGTAAAATTATAATAAAAACAAGGTAAACATAATGTCTTTATTCTCAGACCCAGATAATGATCACAATGATTAAACCATGCTCTTATACAAATATAATCTGTACATTATTTGTTTACCAAAATAAACGTTATTGGTCAGGTACAACATGAACTTGATTTTGAACAAGGTCAAGTACAAAATACAACTGTAATTTATAATCATGGAGAAAAAACTAGCAAATAGAAATTAAATATTCATAACTTTTATTTCCAAGACAAAATCAATAAATATTGATTGCAATGTTAAAAACATTAAGCAGACAATGGTGATAGCCATGACGTCACGAGAAATCAGCATGTACGCACACTGACGTATCCAGCTAGCTATGCTTGAATCTAGATGTTTATATATATATATATATATATATATATATATATATATATATATATATATATTATGCGCTGTGGTGGGACAAAATGTCACCATCCTACCCTACGGCTATGCCGAATAGTTCGGTATTTTCTGTAGTGGCTGTATGTGTCAACTTATCGCAACTATTAGTCGCAGTTGTTTGAAGAAATCAGAGCCGTTCAGACAAGAAAACCATGTTGAGAAATAAAGCTACTGTTTCAATGTCTTTGGTGTGATGCATCATTTTCGCGAATAACTGGCTATAGCAACATTACGCGAAAAACCTTGTTTCGAATCGGACGCCGCCATCCTGAAAAACACGTATGATTCGAGGCAAGTTTTTCCTCTAATTTTTCTATAAGCTGTTTTGTGAAAATGATGTAGAGCACTTAGGTAGTAGCTCTTCAGTTCTCATCCATGCGACAGAGAAATCTGGCTGTTTTGCTAATATTACTTTTCTTATCTCAGTCTGGTTGACTCAGTCAGGTCGTTGCAGTCATGGTGTCCGCGCGCTAGGAACTACTTTAAAAAGAAGAAACCCCTGTTGTCTTCTGCTTTGCCCGACGGAGTTGTTATACAATCAAACAACAACAGATATAGAACTAAAATAAATTCACTCAGAAAGCAAAGGCAGGTCTCTCCAATTTTGATAGCACACCATACAAAACATTTTGAGAGAGACAGGCACACACACACACGCACACAATGTTGAGTTATTTGGTATTATGCTAGAAACTACACACATCATGGCGATTTGTGCTCGATCTGTAACTTAATAAATTTTCAGGTGAGAGTCATTAAATGTAGCTAAAAGTATCTAATTTGAAACTTTACTGAGATACAGAGTGGATGCTGTGTGAAACGAACTATAACAGAAAACAGTTCCAGACAATTAGGCAATACACATCACTGGCTACAAATATTCAAACTCTCTCAAGAACAGCCGCAAAGTCGACAACAACAACAAAAAAAAAAAAAAAAAAAAAAAAAAAATGTGTTATGTCTCACCTGCGTTCTTCAAACTTTGTCCAACACTCCCAACCAGTCCCAGTTGAATTAAATATTGTAAATAAATAAAAATTCATGCATTTACCGATCAAAGTGGTTAATTCATTAGTCCATGAAGATTTCCATGCAGCGTATCATTGTACCAGTTATAGCAACACTTGCCATATTTCCAGGAGAAAATATAAATTTCCAAGAATACAGCGAATTAGAAATGTCCTCACAGACATTACAAACTTTGTTAGACTGAGCTGTATCCCTAATTGTACAGTTGCCTACCATATAACTTTTCCAAATTAGAACTGACGCAAGTTAAAAGTTATTCGTATCAAAGATATTAATTACTTATTGTTATTTTCACATGACATCCATCGATTAAATGTTATAATACAGTAATGATATACAATCATTTTATGTTTCTATTTTCAAATGTCTAGAACTTCTATACTTAGGGTCGACTGGACACCCCATTGCCCTCATTAACATAATCGTATTAATGCGCGTTTACAAAATTAAAAGCACGTGGCTCGTGACGCTCATGATGCAATGCTTGCAACACGTGACAGTTATAACTTTTTTCTTGATCTTTTTTTTTTTCTAAGAGCAGCATATGTAGCTAGTTTCAAATAGGTAATTATTAAAATTTTCATAAAATAGTACAAAACCCGATGACCTCTATACAGAGTGAGAGGCAATAATTGTACCTAATTAATACCGTGTTTTGAATCTGCTAACTAAATTGCAAAAGTGCATTGTTATTTTAATTTAAATGGGAAAAAGATTGGGTGAGAAAAATAATCTATGTCGGTGTTTGTACAAAGCCAAAGAATCATAGTCGCGGGGATAATTTTTTTTTTTTGTCTCCCCCGTCTGCATAGCCTCGTGGTGAGACAAATAATATAATTCCTTGACTGGGATTTCCTTGCCTCGGTGCAAACCCCAGCATAGATTATTTTAATATAAGTTTGATTTCATTTCTGAGCGCTTCTCACGTTTTCAAACACTTTGAAGAATTGTTTCAAGTGGCTGAATATTAAAAGTAAACTAAATTCAGAAAAGCTCGACGTGATCTTTACGTACAACCATGTTCCTTTAAAATTATGTAAGAGAGAAATTTCTTTCTCAGATATGTTAATATAAGGCTAATTCGAATGTTTGTGAAAGCATACACATGTAGTCAGCATGAATTATATCAAGGTGGACGAGTATATGGACGAGTGAGTTGGAATAAATACCATTATCTATCATCCTTTTACTGAACACGGTATGCTTACTTTTCAACACTACCTGAGCTCTTAAGAATAAATCTTCTAGCACCCAACGCATGCTTGGTACTATAGTATTCGCACACCCTCTCGTTTGTTTGTACTCCTGTACCGATTTTAAAAACGAAAAAAAAAAAATCAAGGTATAAAATCATGCACAAAACATAGTCATTCCATTCACTGATTTATAATTTCTTATCTGACTGTAACCAAGGGGTCCCTAACACTGATGGCTTATTGGCTTTTCACATGCAGACAGACCTCACTGTCCTTTTATGGTTTCAACATCAGTCCATTGCTGTAAAAACTGTGTCGTTTGCGTCCAATATCTGCAATTTCTTGTTTTAATATTTCTAAAACAAACTGAACAAATAAAAAGGAAGAACCCTTGCTTATTTGTATTATAAGAGATGTAACTCCAAAATTTACGGAATTATTGTGATTATCCAAGACGGTGAACTACATCATCAGATCTGTGGCTTGAAAAAGTATACAAGCCAACGCAAAGATGGCGACCGTGTTACTAAAGGAACTCCATTTTATTTGAAATGCAACAGGGACGGGGGCCATTACAACATGCCGCATATCTGGGACAATCTTTATAGTTAAGCATGTGGAAAGTTATGCGCCAGAAAAGGTCAAAATTGTGTAATTGTTTGGTTGAGCAGCGTTATACTCGCTGTTCAGCTTTATTGATACTTTGTGGTTCCAAGGTGGAGAGGTCAGCAGATATTTTGATAAGTATTATGTAATTAAGTTTCAAACGAAAACGTGCCACTAATAAAGTTAACCTAAAGCTTTCCTTCTCACGATAAGGACTTCATTATCAGACTGATTTAATCTCTACTGACTGTTAACATCGCCCGATGGAATGGTGAGCGATGTTAACAGATTGTCCCTGATATGCGGCATGTTGTTACGGCCCCCGTCCCTGTTGATCGATTTCTTAAACATCCCACCCCACCCCCAGCTCAAACCAGGCTTGTTCTCGATCTAGGAGTTTTTCTGAGTTCCAAGTTACAGTATGGCTAGGGCAAGCATGGTAGATGTAACATGATACTTCGGACGATCTTAAACTTGGTCTTGTATGTTGATTAAATCAATTAAATCTTAGACAATATGTTAACATCGCTCACCATTCCGTCGAGCGATGTTAACAGTCAGTAGAGATTAAATCAGTCTGCTGATGAAGTCCTTAGCGTGAGGACGAAAACGTCAGATTAGCTTTCTCTATATTGTTTGTGTATGTGGTTGAAAAGTTAAAAATACTGTCAAATATGAATAATATTACTACACAGTTAAGCTTTCACCAAAGTAACGTGTCGCTCACTTAATCTTCTCATCAATTTAACCAGCTTTTGTACTGAAAGTAAATATACTCCAGCCAAACCGTTTGTATGGCACTACTCAACGACGTTTATGAAAGGGAACTAACTAACTAACTATTTGAATTATACTGGCGTGCGCACACAAGTGCATGTGCCAGTTGTTAATTCCTGCACTGCAGGATGTTAATTTTCCTTGAGGAACGGAATTGTGCCACATTCCCCAGGCGTTAATGCACTCAAGGAGTGCTGTTAATTTTGCCGTCAGGTAGCAGAACAATAAGTTCCATAGCTACCTGGATGTTAGGCCTACATGAGTGGGGATAGTCCCAGCACACACTCATGTTATTCAGTCTAGCTCAAGCATAGGGTGAGTGGGAATAATGCCATCACTCACTCACGTTTTGGTTGTTTGGCGAGTTTTTATTGGTTGCGCGCATTGCACGCTCATTTGTGGCAGAGGGTGGGGGAGGTCCAGGAAGAGGAAAAGGCGACTCCAAGCCTCGGCAAGGTATCCAGGGCTGCCTCCAGGGTGTTGGTCCGCTTGTCTTATGAGAAAAAAAAATTTTGGAACTCTGTGCTGTTTTTGTTAGAGTAGAGATAAGATGTGTTAGAGAGCCTTGGGTGACAGTCAGTTGGTTACCGTATTTTGTCACCTTGTGTGACTGTCCCTGATGGTCCTGGGCTTAGACCACCTTATATGCGATAATTTGGGGGTCTTACTGGGTGTGCCTGTTTTTTAGGGGCCGTTTGGTCTAGGGTTTTAGCCTTAGTTGTTTGGGGTCGATCTCTTGACTTGAGTAATTTTTTTGCCGCCTTGTGCAGCGGGGCCTGATGGTCATTGGATTTTTGACCACCTTATATTGTCTATTTGGGGCCAAATTGTATTTCCCTAGTCTGTTTATGCTACCACCTTGTGTTGTGTGCCCTGTGTGTCCCGATGTTGTACTCTAATTCAAATGGGGAGACTGTCACCGTTCGGTGTGGAGGGATTGTTATAAGAGGGTTAGTTAGAGTAAAAGACTATAGAGAGTTATATAAGTGGGAGAGAGTAGGGTTTAATAGATTTTTATTTATTATATATATATATATATATATATATATATATATATATATATATATATATATATATATATTAGGTTTTTATGTATTTGTTTGGTTAATATTAGTTAATAGTTTTGTTTAATTGACAGTTCTTCTTACGGCTATTTATTTTGATTGAAGGAGGTAGGAGTCTTTGCTGAGTAATCAGGTCCCTGTTTTGACATATCAAGGACCCTACCCCTTGTATTGAGCCGTTTGTTTTCATGATTAGAGGGTTTTTGATGCGAGTGGCTTTATTTTTGGTTGGACAGGCGTCTATGCTGAGTAATCAGGTACCTGTCGACATATCATAGACACCTATCTAGTGGTAATGCCACCCGCACTGTATATTTATTCGTCTGGGGGAGTAGTACCTATTAGTATGTTTTGATTGTGTATTTAGATTTTTAATTTTAACATTTTTATTGAATTGTCCGGCTATTTATTTTATTGGAGCGGGTAGGCGTCCTTGCTGAATAATCAGGTCCCTGCAAGACGTATCAAGGACTCTACCCTATAATTGAGCCATTTGTTTACCTACTGGGTTTATTTATGTTGTCTATATGCCTAAAGATTTTTTTTTTTTGATTTGTCATTTAGATTTTCCTCTTGAGGTCAGTTTCATTTAAATATTTAATGATGTTCTTATATGTTGTAGTAAGGTTGTTGTTGTTATTACTATCTAGGAACTCTGGGTATGTAAATGGGGATTCGATGTCTTTTTGTGCCATTTTATTTTATTGGAGGGGGTAGGCGTCCTTGCTGAATAATCAGGTCCCTGCTAGACGTATCAAGGACTCTACCCTATAATTTGAGCCGTTTGTTTACCTACTGGGTTTATTTATGTTGTCTATATGTCTAAAGATTTTTTATTTTTGATTTGTTATTTAGATTTTCCTCTTGAGGTCAGTTTCATTTAAATATTTAATGATGTTCTTATATGTTGTAGTAAGGTTGTTGTTGTTATTACTATCTAGGAACTCTGGGTATGTAAATGGGGATTCGATGTCTTTTTGTGCCATTTGGAAAGTTTTTCTGGCCAATTGGTGTTGTGGGCAATCATTGAAAATGTGTTTTAGGTCCTCTATGGTGCGGCAGTGGTAACAGTTGATATTGGCTGGTTTCGGCCCTAAATATTTACCAAAACTGGCGGCTAGTTTTGTTTTTCCTGTTCTTATGCGGTTTATAATTTTTTGGTCCAGGCTGATAACTTGTGGCGGTTTTATGGACCTGTCTACTTCCTTAACTGTGGTGTATAGTTTCCCGCCCTTATTGGTAGAGTTCCAGTATTCCTGCCATTTATTGTTTATATATGTTCTGGCTATACTTTGTGCTTCGGTGATACTGTACTTTAGTAGGGCCGGATTAAGGTCTTTTTAGTTTATTTTTAGCGACTGTGTCAGCTTGTTCATTGCCGGGGATTCCTATATGCGATGGTATCCATACAAATTCCACAACTAGGTTTCTGGAGGATATTTCTTTTAGCAAGTGGGAAGTCCTGGCAAGGAACATTGTTCCTGCTTTAGTGTTATTTGTTTTGATTGATGTTATGACACTAAGGGAGTCGCTAATGATTACCGCTTTAGTGATATTGTTTTCTAAGACCCAGCTTAGGGATTCATTTATGGCCCAGAATTCAGTAGTGTATATGGAGCAGTGGTCAGGTAATCTGGTTCCCATTTGAATATTGAGTTCTGGGATTATCACTGCAGCTGCTGTTCTGGGTGGGTCAGGTGTTTTAGAACTGTCAGTGTAGATTTTCACAAAACTGGAGTAGTTGTCAAGTATTTCTTTTGTAATGTTTGCCTTTAGTCGGAGCTCTTGTCCCAATTTGTTACCGTATTTGGTGGCTTTAATGTTTATCCTTGGTTTTGAGTTTTCCCAAGGTGTTGGGTCAGGGGTTTTCATGTATTGCTCCTGTTGTTCTAGTACTGGTATTTCTTTCCTCATTTCAAGGATTAATTTTCCACCTGGTAAGTTTGGTACAAGGTTACGACTAAAGGTTTTGTTGCATTTATTTATAGCCAATCTTGTGGGATGCGTATTGGGATGTGTTAAGAGTCGTATTGAATATCTTAGCATCAATTCTTGCCTTCTCAGCCTTAATGGCAGGTCTCCAGTGAGAATTTGGAATTCGTCAAGTGAGGTTGAGGGTAGTGTGCTAGTACAGATAGCCAATGCTTTTCTTTGAATTGCATCTAGTTTTTTGAGTAGTGGCTGCTTGGCTGAGTTATATACCTGACAACCATAGTCCAGTTTTGACCTTATGAGTGCCCTGTAGATGGTTAACATTGTTTTTTGGTCAGATCCCCATGTGGATCCTTTAATGTTTTTAAGTAAATTTAGATCTTTATTGCATGCTTTAATTAGGTATTTTATGTGGTGATTCCAGTTAAGATGGCTATCGAAGTACATGCCTAGGAATCTTACCACCTTGACGTATTTGATGAGTTGGTTTTGGATGTATAGGTTAGGTATATTAGATTGTTGTTCCGTTTGGAGGTAAAAATGTGGATCCTTTAATGTTTTTAAGTAAGTTTAGATCTTTATTGCATGCTTTAATTAGGTATTTTATGTGGTGATTCCAGTTAAGATGGCTATCGAAGTACATGCCTAGGAATCTTACCACCTTGACGTATTTGATGAGTTGGTTTTGGATGTATAGGTTAGGTATATTAGATTGTTGTTCCGTTTGGAGGTAAAAATGTGGATCCTTTAATGTTTTTAAGTAAGTTTAGATCTTTATTGCATGCTTTAATTAGGTATTTTATGTGGTGATTCCAGTTAAGATGCCTATCGAAGTACATGCCTAGGAATCTTACCACCTTGACGTATTTGATGAGTTGGTTTTGGATGTATAGGTTTCCGTTTGGGGGTAAAAATAATAGCTATAGTTTTTTCTTGTGAGATTTTAAACCCCCATTTATCAGCCCATCTCCCTATGTTATCTAGGCTGCTTTGTATTTCCGAAATGACTTGGTTGGCAGCTGGATTTCCTGCTCTCCAAATACCGCCATCATCATCAAATTGTGAGATGTTCATTTTGTTAGAAGTGAGATTTTTGTCCAGGTCGTTTATCATGAGATTGAAAAGAGTAGGACTGAGTACACTTCCTTGTGGGGTGCCATTTTCTAGGGGGTACTCGTCTGAATAGGTGTTTCCTACTTTAACTGTTATTTTTCGACCTGTTAGAAAGTTTTCAATCAGATTGAACATGCGTCCAGTAATTCCGAAGTGGTTAAGTTTAGCTATTAGACCTTTCGTCCAAACAAGGTCAAATGCCTTTTCTAGATCAAGGAAAATCGCTATAAGGTTTCCGTCTGATTTCCTTTTGGTGTTGAAAGCTAATTTAATGTCCGCTTCTAGCCTTAGCAGCTGGTCAGTGGTGGATCGCTTGTTACGAAAGCCACACTGATTTTCCGAAAGTAGGTTGTTACTTTTGAGATGGTATTTTAATCTGTTGGCCAATATTGTTTCCATAAGTTTACATATGTTGTTGGTGAGGGAGATGGGTCGGTATGAGTTAATGTCATTTGGATCTTTACCTGGTTTAGGGATTGGTACTATAATGGCTTGTTTCCAAGTGTCTGGAATTACCCCATTATTAAATATTTGACTGAGTAATTTTATAATTATTTCTGTAAAGTTGGCTGGTAGATTTTTATATATTATGTAACCAATTTGATCCTTACCGGACGATGTTTCTTTTTTTTTTACCCTAACGCTGTTTCCCATTCATACGTGGTAATATCCGTATTGAGTTTTGATTCTTTAGTCCCAAGATCTTGGAATAGGTGCTTATGGGTTTTTTCTACTTTTTCCGGTGTTCCTGGAACTTTTTGGTGTGGTTTAGATTACTGCTCATGTCTGAGAAGTGCTTGGCTAATGTGTTTGCTTTTTGTTGATTGTTTGCAGCACCTCTTATTTTGGGGGTCAGGTTAACTGTTCTCCCCCGAATAGCTTTAATTTTGTCCCAAACTTGTTTTGAGTTGGTATTTAGATCCAATTTGGAGCAGAATTGTTGCCAGGATTTTTCTTTTGATTTTATAATTATGTGTTTAAGTTCTTTTTCTTTCTCTTTGTAGTTTATGAAATCTCCAGAGTTCCTAGTCTTTTTATATTTGTTAAGGGCAGTTTTTTTGGCCCTAAGGGCTTTTTTACATTCCTCATTCCACCAGGATACTGTTTGTTTAGTTTGTGATGTTCCTGTTTTTGGTATACTCAGTTTGGCTGCTTCTAGTATGCATTTAAGGATATTATCATTGAAGGTGTTAACGTCGTTATGTTCTAATTCGTTGGTGTTTATTGCGGCTAGTGTTTTTTGAAAAGAGTCCCAATCTGCTTTGTCGTATCTCCATTTAGGTGGGATTTCAATGGGATTGTGTTGGACTGTCAATTGGATGGAGATGACAATGGGGAAGTGGTCGCTACCTAACGTACTTTCTTGATCTACCCACCAGTTAGAGATTTGTGCTAGTTTGGGTGTGCCTATGGTTAGGTCAATTGCAGATAAGTTTCCGTCCTTGGGATCTAATCTAGTTTTTGATCCATCATTAAGGATGACTAGGTTGTTGTCTGCGGTCCATTCCTCTATCAACCTCCCCTTTTTATCAGTCCTATCGCGTCCCCACATTTCATTATGGGCATTGAAGTCTCCACATATTATTAAGTTTTCTAAGTGGTTTTGGGAGATTTGACGGTAAGTGTCTATGTTGACTGGGTGTTTATTGCCTCCTGGGTCGTAAAAGTTTATAATTTGTATGTTAGTTGCCCCGAAACTAACTAAAGTGTTTTGGATTTCTAATGATTCGTTGGTATCTTCGTTTATTGGTACTGGCAGTGTTTCAGTATATGGTATGGTATTTACAATGAATGTGCCCAGACCTCCTCCTTTTTTCCCATTTGTTCTATTTTTAATTATACTGTGGTGGTATCCTGGTATCTTTGGTTGATAGTTTTTATTTTCTGATAAATGTGTTTCTTGGAGGCATATTATATCTGGTTTATGTTTGGTATTATTAAGCTTGATAATTAATTCTGGTAGGTTGTTTTTTAGGCCCCTACAGTTCCACTGCCAGATTGTTATATATTTTTTGGTGTTATCCATTTTCAGGGTGGTTGTTAATTTTTATTATTGGGGCGTTTGGTTGCTGTTGGTTGTTCCTTGATGCGTATTTGGTTAGTATTTGTTGGCCTATTTGAATAATGTTTATAGCTGGTGGAATCATGATGTTGCTGGCCGCTATTTCCGTTAATATTTCCTGTAGTATTTCACATACATTTACTTGATTGTTGTCTTGGGTGGTGTTGATGGTTTTGGTTTCGGTTTGTGTTGATTTATTTGGATTACTGTTTTGTGGGTTATTTACCCTATTCTTTATTGTTTCTTTTGTGTTTGGGGTTTTAGGGTTTTTTTTCTGAGTAGGATTTGAGTGTTTTATTGTTGTTGTTGTTGTTTACTTCCTTTTTGGCTTCTGCATATGTTAGGAATTCTGTATTCATCAAATGTATAATTTCATTTTCTTTAATAGAGTAGCAGCATTCAGTTTCCCTAGGGTGGTGGTTTCCCTGTAGTTTAGGCATTTGATGTTTTGTCTAATGCATGTGCCTTTGTGATGGCCACCACAGTGGGCGCACCGTGGTTTAAAGCGGCATTTTAGGGCATAGTGCCCCCAATGTTGACAGTTGGTGCAAAACTTTGGTTTATTGATGAAAGGTTCCAAGCGATGAAGTGCTTGCTGGTGCCTAGTTTGGCCAGTGCTGGAATGGGTGTAGTGGATTCTAAAACCGCTTTTGGGGTAGTTTTGCCCTTTTCTATTTTTGATTCTATAGGTTTTGTCTATTTTTGTTCCATTTTCATTGAGTTGTTTGGTGAGGTTTATATCGCTGATATATTTATTGTTGCCTAAAGTAAGAACCGCTCTGTAGGTTTTAGCTGGCGGTGTTTTGTTGAGTCCTACGTTGGTTGCGTTATTGCTTGAGTTATTGGTTTTTGCTGAGATAGTGTTGTTGTTTATGTTTTCATTTTTTGTTGGGGGTGGCGATGTTTGTGCCTGATTTGCCGTTAGGTTCAGTGTTTATCGTTGCATGGGTTGGTATGGCGCTCGTTTTTGGTGTCATTGTTATCTCACATCCGATTGGTTGTTTGGTTGCAGATTCGGCAATGCACTCGTAAGTGAATTTTCTTGTGGTTTGTGGTGATTTTTGTGGTACAATTAGGGGGGAGTTGGAGTTTACAGCGTCTGCATAAGTCATTGGTAGGGTGTCGTTAAGATCCTCAATTTCTGTTGGTTTAGATGGGTCCCTGAATGCGACAGGGGATTCTTGACTTAAAAGTTTGCTTGCTGTGTTAATCATAGAGGTTGGGGAGTTTTTTTTGTTTTTTTTTTTTTGTTTTTTGTTTTTTTTTGGAGGGTATTCTCCTGTTTGATCTCTGCAGACCATTTAGGGAGGCCCTCCTGCCCTACATGTCAAATTGTGCTATATTGTATTGTTTTTTTCCTATTCTCTGAAGTTTTATTTATTATCGAATTTTATATGTGCTTCTATTTTGTAGTGTTTGTCTGTTTTGTATGTGGATATATATATATATATATATATTTTTTTTTTTCCTCAATCTTCTTCTTCTTGATTAAAGTAGTCCTCCATTTCTCGCAATTCTTGCAGTTTTTCTAGATTCCATTCTTCATCAATGATTTCATCCTCTTTCATAATGTAATCTTCCATTTCTTTCATTTCTTTCCTACATTGTTTTTCCGTTTCTAGTTTCCTCCTTCTTTTCGCTCTCCTTTTCTCTCTTTTAGTCTCTTTTTCTTTTTCTGTCTCTGTGTCAGTCCCTGTCATTGATCCTAATGTTGCCAATGTCAAAGCCTGTTTGTTAATTTCATGACTTTGTGGACTTTTTCCTGGTGTTTCCATTATTTGGGTTGCTTGTCTATTTATCTGTTGTTTTTTTGGACTTTTTATTTGAGTGTTCTGATTCTTGTTCCCTTTAACGTCCGTTTCCTGGCTAGACCTCGGCTGTGTTTGTGGGTTGGGTTTCATTTTATCGCCTGTCCTCGATGTTTCTACGGGCTTTTGTTTAGAGGTTTGTGGTTGTTGTTTCTGTTGCACTTCCTTGCTCTGCTGGATATCTTTAGGATCTTGTTGTTTCAGCTGCCTTATTTGTTGTTGCTGTTGTTGTGTGGATGTTTTCTCTGGTAACTTGGGTAGTTGTTGGCTTTCTATATACTGCGTCTTTGGCCT
Source organism: Megalonaias nervosa (assembly GCA_016617855.1). Classification (NCBI taxonomy): domain Eukaryota; kingdom Metazoa; phylum Mollusca; class Bivalvia; order Unionida; family Unionidae; genus Megalonaias; species Megalonaias nervosa. The sequence continues at coordinate 48,808 of JAECUM010014655.1, forward strand.
TGTTTGCTGTTTTGTTGTTTCCTCGGTTCTTGAGTCTGTTTTATCCTGTTGGTTTTTTTCTTGCTGGTATGGCTGGTCCAAGTTCCCTGGACATTTATGTGGTGTGTGCCCCGTTTGACCACATCTATTGCATTTTCTGTGGTAAATACAGCCCTTATACCACGTTTTCGTCAGGAACCCAAATAAGTAAAAAGCTCTTTTTACATCTCTCAGCTGACTTTTCTCTATTTCAAGTATCCTATTCCCATTGTATATAGATGTATGGGGAATAGTATCCAATCTGGCCGATATGACCTTTATCTTGTATTTCTCCTCGAATCTTTCCGTTGTTGCTTCCAGGGGTATCTCTAGAGGGATATCACTCAAGTATAACTCTCCCGTTTGTTTTTTTATTTTCTTCAGGATTGGTGGTGGTTTCCTTACTGGAACAGGTCTATCTTTGATTAACAATTCTCCCAAGGGTAGTACTGGTTCTTTATCTCTTGATCTTAACATGTATCCTTTGTAGCCTTCCCTGTTTATCGAGTATACTCTTTTTATCTCGTCTGGATATTGAACCTTTATTGCGATCATGACATCTGCTGTGCTTGGTACTTGCTCTCTTGGTAGTTTGGACATATCTAGGAACTGAGTCCCTTCATGATGTAAACATTCTAAAAAGGATCCTTCCGTTCTCTCTATTCTTCTTACTTGAAAAAAATTTTCTAGACTCCATTTTTTCAAGCTTGTGACATTTTGTACTGCACGTGCTGCACTCTCTCGTGAGTTGTTCTCTTCCAAGCTCATCTTCACAGTCTTGTTCTATTTGTATTTGTTTCTTGTCAATATTTGTTATAGTTGTATTGATTTTTTCAAATCGTGATTATTAACTTCCCATTGTACTTGCAAGAGTTTTTAGTCTCCAGTCTCTAAAAACTGCTTGGTCCATTGACACTCTGCTTGGTCCTCGCCATTTTCAGATTTGTTTACTATTATCCTTACTTGTCCAACAGGAGTTATTTATGCTGTTTAGTTTTGTAGTGGTTAGTAGTCTAAAATCTTGTCTATTTGTCATGAGTTGTCCTGTTATTGCTTGAGAGTCAGATGCTGCTAACTGAGGGCTAGATGGCGTGTGGTGGGCGGCCATTTTTTTATGTTTATTTTCCTAACTTTGTTTTTCCTGTTGTTAAGTGCCAATTTGTTTTTACTCCATTGTTGTTGCTTGTTATCCATTTCTACCAGGATTTGATTTACTAGTTGAATATTTAATTTATTAACTCCTTTGATTGTTGTAAAATATTTGGTTTTAAACTAGTGGGAATGTTCTGTTATTTTGAGTTAGTAGGATGATGGGGGTAAGATAGTAAGAGTTGTTAGTTTAGTAAGAAAATTCTCCTGTTTATCGGAAAGTCTAGACAGCGGTTTTCAAGGGCTTGAAAACTTGTTAGGATTCCGACCAGGTGTTGACTAGTATGTTTCCTAGTACCTGTTTGCGTGGAGAGTGTTTTTAGTAAGGTATAGATAGTAAAGTTATAGAGAGTTTAGCGCCTTTCTTCTCCTTTAGCCGAGAATCTCACAGTTCACTAGAGCTTGTAACTCTGTAAGGACTCAGCCCAGGTAAATGTTGGTATGTATCCTAACACCTGTTTAAGGATAGAGAAATTGGCGCCAAAATGTTAATATGTGTTGGGGACCAAGAAATATTTAACTAAGTATTTTAGGAGTAGAGTAGTAGAGAAGTAAGAGAGTTAATAGGGAATTAATAGAGTATAACTAAAATAACAGCACAGAGTATATGTTTCTAAAATTTGTCCTACCAGTCCTTTGTTCTCCTAATTTCTTTGTTCACTGCTGGGCAGCTGTTAATCCGTCTATTGTTTGCGCTCCTTTGTTCTGCTCCTTTGTTCTGGTTGTTCCTTTGTCCTGGTTTCCTGTTAATCGATGCAAGGCCGGACTCAACGGCGGATCAGGCGAACAAACCACTTGTCCAAACAAATCACACAACAATGGTACGGCCGATGTGTAGCCTTCGACAAAGACTGGAGGGAAGATTGCTGATTGACTTAAATAGTTTGAAGTTTATTACGTCATGACCTCAATTAAATTACGACCAATCGCGTCTCTCAACATTATGTTTCATAAATAAACTACAATGGCATGCATTGAGTGAAAAGTTAGTGGAAATCGATGAAAATACTTAAAATGCTTCTTCCGATTTCAAGTTTGCATAATTTTTCTTACGAAAAATAATTATCTGTACATACTTATAGAACCTACAGGTTTAAAATGCAAGTGACCCGGAGTGAATGTAACACTTTGTAACCAGACGAAAATCACACGATTTTGTGTTTTTAACATTGTCCGACTCGTAACTTATCACAGCTCTAACTCATAAAGATGTGTGATAAACCCATTGAAAAGGAAAATGTATCCACATTGGAATGATGCCTTGAATGCCACACTGCAATGGTGCCTTTCTCCACACTGGAATGATGCCTTTCTCCACACCGGAATGATGCCTTGATTGCCGCATTGGAATTATGCCTTTCTCCACACCATTATGATGCCTTGATTGCCACACTGGAATTAGGCCTTTCTCCACACTGGAATGATGTATTGATTGCTACACTAGAATGATGCTTTTCTCCACACTGGAATGATGCCTTGATTGCCACACTGGAATGATGCCTTTCTCCACATTGGAATTATGCCTTTCTCCACACTGGAATGATGCTTTTCTCCACACTGCAATGATGCTTTCTTCCATATTGGAACGATGCCTTTCTCCACACTGGAATGACGCCTTTCTCCACATTGGAATGATGCCTTTCTGCACATCGGAATGATGCCTTTATCCACACTGGAATGACGCCTTTCTCCACATTGGAATGATGCCTTCTCCATATTGGAATGATGCCTTCTTCCATATTGGAATGATGCCTTTCTCCACACTGGAATGATGCCTTTCTCCACGTTAGAATGATGCCTTTCTCTACCCTGGAATGATGACTTTCTACACACTGGAATGACGCCTTTCTTCATATTGGAATGATGCCTTTTTCCACACTGGAATGATGCCTTTCTCCACATTGGAATGATGCCTTTCTCCACATTGGAATGATGCCATTCTCCACACTGGAAAGATGCTTTGATTGCCATATTGGAATGATGTCTTTCTCCAGACTGGAATGATCCTTTTTTCCATATTAGAATTATGCCTCTCTCCACACTGGATTGATGCCTTTCTCCACACCGGAATGATACCTTTCTCTACACAGGAATGATGCCTTTCTCCACATTGGAATGATGCCTTTCTCCACATTGGAATGATGCCTTTCTCCACATTGGAACGATGCCTTTCTCCACACTGGAATGATGACTTTCTACACACTGGAATGACGCCTTTCTCCACATAGGAATGATGCCTTTTTCCACGCTGGAGTGATGCCTTTCTCCACATTGGAATGATCTCCACACAGGAATGATGTCTTTCTCCACACTGCAGTGATGCCTTTCTCCACACTGGAATGATGCCTTTCTCCACATTAGAATGAAGCCTTTCTCCACATTCAAATGATGCCTTTCTCCATACTGGAATGGCTTCTTTCTCCACACAGGAATGATGCCTTTCTCCACACAGGAATGATGCCTTTCTCCGCACTGGAATAATGCCGTCCTCCACACTGGAATTATGCCTTTCTTCACACTGGAATGATGCCTCCTCCACATTGGAATGATACTTTGATTGCCACACGGGGATAATACATTTCTCCACACTGGAACGATGTCTTTCTCCACACTGGTATGACGCATTTCTCCACATTGGAATGATGTCTTGATTGCCACATTAGAATGATGCCTTTCTCCCCACTGGAATGACGTCTTTCTCCACATTGGAATGTTGCCTTTCTCCACACTAGAGTGATGCCTTTCTCCACACTAGAGTGATGCCTTTCTCCACATTGGAATGATGCCTTTCTCCACACTAAAGTGATGCCTTTCTCCACACTGGAATGATGCTTTGATTGCCACATTGGAATAATGCGTTTCTACACACACACACACACACACACACACACACGCTCTCTCTCTCTCTCTCTCTCTCTCTCTCTCTCTCTCTCTCTCTCTCTCTCTCTCTCTCTCTCTCCACATTGTTATGATGCCTTTCTCCACATTGGAATAATGCCTTTCTCTACACTGGAATGATGCCTTTCTCCACATTAGAATGATGTCTTGATTTCAACATTGGAATGATGCCTTTCTCCACACTGGAATGATGCCTTGATTGCCACAATGGAATGATGCCTTGATTGCCGCACTGGAAAGATGCCTTGATTGCCGCAATATCGCTGTAAAGGGGAATAACATTACGAAATCGAGGACTACGTGTGAAACTAATATACAAACCTTGTATCTTGTTATATATTTATGTAGAGGGCCATGTACGAGAAGGATTTAAAACCATTGTCTTCTCGCTAATATAATGTCTTTATGATATGGACCCTTTTTAGTGTCAAGGGCCACAAACGACACGTAGCCCTCTCAGTAACACCAGACCACACCATCTTACTGAGGAACGGGTGACAAACTCGCAAAATACATAATTTACGTGGATGGGTAACTCTGAACTTAATCTGACAAGTCCAAATCGGGCTGGTGTTTCTGGTATAATGGTACCAATTGCTCAGGTCCAGGTGGGTGGAGATTGAGGTGTAGGGAACATTGTATTCAGAAATAAACAACAACACTAGCTGTGATTGGTGCATTATGTAAGAGCTGTACTTCTGTTAGGCTTTAAAAAGTTGAGCCTCTTGGCAACATGTGAGATTATGTTAATTCCTATCTAGATCATATTTTGTATTTTTTATGATTTTTTGAAAATGTGGTACACATGACTGAAAATGTGTCTGTTGTGACTAGATAACTCATACCCCTCTCTAGTTCCAGCAGAGTTATCTCTCTTAAATGCAATGAAGTACCTGGTTCTGTCATTGTCAAATTGACAATCTAACACTGCTCTCTAGAAACGTGTGTGACATGCACGCTCAATTAGGATAGAAAATATATTTATTTCCCCAAACATTAGCATTAAGGTCTATGGAAAAACAATTGGTACCGTGATACCTTCTGTACTAACGCAGCAGAACTCCCGGACCTCAACAATTAGTATAACAGAAAGGGAAGATATGAATGATGATACCTTTATAGAGACGGCAGAAACAATGGATCCAAGCCTGAGAAATTTAGTGCTATAGATAAGAAATGAAGTAAGGAAACTCAATGATAGATTTATATCTATTGAATGTTCCCTGGATGAGCTGAAAAATAAAAATGAATTACTGACAAATCAGAATATGTAAGAAGATTGAGAACCTCACGGAGAAAGTTAATGAATTGGATTGCAGGCGAACGAACAAGAACTTGAGCAACAAGAGGGTTATTCCCGTCGAAATAATCTGGTGTTTTATGATGTGCCTGAAATCTACGAAGAGAAGTGGGAAGATACAGAAAAATCGATTAAAGTGTATATGAGGGATATACTTGGTTTAGATTCATAGAGGAGAGAAGTAAAAAGAGCCTATCGGCTGAGATCAGAAGAAAATCCAAGACCCGTGACTGTCAAATTTTCAAATTATAAAGACAAAAAGAGAAAGTGTTGAGACGGTATAGAGAAATAAGGAAAGAAGCCCATGAAACAGCCACGAGGACCGCGTCTGAGAACGAAGACACAACGGCAGCTGGCAGACCAGTTAACTGAAGATTTTCCGTTCAGTGAGAAAAGCTCGTGCCAACCTCTACTCGACATTGAAAAAAAAGACATTGAACAAGGGAAAAAAGCTTTCTACAAATATGACAATCTAATAATAGACGGTTACACTTATGTGTTTGATGAGGTTATGAATGATAACTATAATCTGCCACGATGCAGACATTGTAGCGATTTGACTGGAAAATTGTTAAAGCTCCGTTAAAAATCCAAATCACACACACACACACACACACACACACACACACACACACACACAGACAATCAGCTAAAATAAATTCAGGGGGCCTCGGTGGTTGTTCGTGAACCCCTATTATTTAATTAGTTGTTTTTCTTATGCTAGAATACTGAAATGGAACTTAATTTTTGGTTGTGTCTATTTGTCACCTGAATACTCATCTGTTCATTCCGAAGTAAATGTATATGCAGTGATAGAAAATGAGGTAGCTCACCTAAAAATGCAATATGCTGACTGTAAAATAATAACAGCAGGTGACTTTAATGCCTGTACCGGAACGGTGCCAAATTTTATCAAATATGATAGTATTATTGTCCTACTTCAAGAATTTAATTATACAGAAGACGAAGTAGTGTATGATCGGGCTAATCAAGACGTAACAGAGATAAATCACTATGGAGATAAACTTCTACAACTATGCCAAATGACTGGATTGAAAATCGTCGTTGGTAGATGTGGATCACACAAAAAGATAGGGAAATTTACATGTATCCATGGCAACTCGGCCTCAACAATAGATTATGTTTTAGCTGACGTATGTGTTTAAAAAAATATCTTTTGATATAGATAATAGGTTGGAGTCGATACCTATGCCCATTGTATTTTCCCTTGCTTACATTTGTAAACTAGAGCAAAAGTCTTTGAGTGTCTCTGGGGGTAACGAAATAAATAAATACACATGGAAGAAAGTCAAAGGTCTACCTTTTGTCTAAAATTGCAAAGATCTATTATCTCAAAATACGACTAAGATTTTAAATGATATAAACAATAACAAACTTAATGAATGCGTGGAAACAATTACTGATATTTACCATGATGCAGCGAGCACCATGAAGACAATCAATAGAAAGCAAAACCAAGCTGTGACATCTCCAAGAAGAATTATTAAATGTCAGCCATGGTGTGACACAGATTGCACAACCGCCAAAAGCAAAGCCTTACGATATCTAAGACAGTTCAGATTAAAAGGCACACGTGAATCACTTGAAGATTACAAATTTTATAGAAATATGTATAAATCTCTTACAAGAAAGAAGCAAAGGCGTAATGAATTAAAACAAAAAACTTCCCTTTTATCTGCATTATACACTAAAAATGCACTACTTTTCTGGCGCCCTGTAAAGAAACCAAGTACTGGTATGCAAAACAGTAACACGTCTGCAACTTGGTATGAATCATTTTCAGAATTATTTATTTTTTCCAGTTCTGTTGACCAGATACAAGAAAATGAAAACATTCGACCAGTTCATGAGACTTTAGAAGGAACAATTACTGAAGAGGAAGGACGCCTACCATTAAGTAAACTGAAACATGACAAAGCTGGGGGAATAGTTGCTTTATCCAGCGACTTCTTTATTTGCACGGGCAACATAATAACACCAATATTAACATTCGATGCTGTGTAATATCCAGAATATTGGTCAACGGCTGTCATCATACCAATTTTGAAGAAAGGGGATGCAAATGAACCCTCCAATTACAGAGGCATAAATCTACTACCTGTATTAAGCAAAGTGTTTACATCGATTTTAAATAACGGAATAAATGAATGGGTGGAGGAAAACGAATTCCTGGGCGAAGAGCAAGCAGGATTTAGAGCGGTATTCTATAGCAGATACTATATTTATGTTATATACTTTGATTTGGAGAAATCGTTTTATTAATGACTCCTGCTACATAAGATTCTAGATCAATATCAAAAACTTGTTCCCAGGTTCTCGGGTTCCCCTTAAATTCGTTTGTGTGATCACATAAAGGGATGCTTGTGTAATATACACTTGTATCTCATCCAGTTCGAAAAATGTAATTATGATCACTTTCATGTATATCACACTTCCAATATATATATATATATATATATATATATATATATATATATATATATATATATATATATATATATAATGTTCTTTTGTTACGCACTAAAACATCTTATTGTACCGCATAATGTATGGATATGTATTTGGGCCAGTGGCCCGTATTACAAATAAACACTATTATTATTATTATTATTATTATTATTATTGTTGTTGTTGTTGTTGTTGTTGTTACTGACGTTGTTATTTTTGTATAGCCAATAAAGTTATGAATCAGTAAAATGTTAAGGATTGTAATAATAAATAAAACAAATGGTGAATTACACCAGCGTATGGCATCTTCCATCTTCGCTAGCCAAGATTCCCATATGTTAACCCATCTACACCTTAACGGATCGATTAGATATTTCTATGCTTCGGATCTGTGAATTTCACTGGACACGGCGGAAACCCACCGAATCCAATCAAAATCAAGTTGTTCAAATCTGAACATTGTTTCTACATGATCGAGACAAGGGGAGCACACAATTGGAATGGACTCATAAAAAAGCTATTTTCGACTGCAGGTCCGTGTTTATACAAATGCATCCTTTCACTCAAATACAGCCGTAATGGCTTCTCCCTGGTTCGTAGTCGTACTTTCGAATGTTAAAGTTACAACGTATCCTTTCGAAATAAATTAGCTCCACCAATTTCGGCCTATGTACAGTGCACTGCTGTTGCACGCTACTGGTTAGTTGCTATTACATACTAAGGGAGGCAACTCGTGAAATCCAATAGATGTCGCTAGGACAAAACGCTGAAATATCTGATCGGTCCTCCAAGGTGTAGATAGGGTTAACATATCGGAATCTTGGCTAGTGAAGATGGCTATATTCAGGTGTGTTGCACTTAAGTATGTACTGAGCAACTTCAGTTTTATATACGTAAAGTTCTTAATAGTCTTAAATGAATTATTTACCTTTGCTTTTTAATGTAGTCTGAAATTGAAAAATCTCATTGTGTTCATATTGAAGTATAATTATCGTTTGGTCATAATCTGACCATTAGTTTGATGTCTCCAAGAAACTGTTTAACTTGAATGTCACTCACGTCTCAATGAAATCTAGGACTTCTTGTACCGAATAATGTTATAAATAGTCTATATCGCTAGTCTCAAAGTTTTGTTTTCATTACTAAGTTCATATATCACATACGTACGCCAGCTAGCAGACTAAACAATATTGAGTTAGTCCTGTCAGTACGACTGGTGTAGTGTGATAAGAAAGCGCTGGCCTTCAGATTTATGTGTACCTATTAAGTGCATGCATTTATTTCGACGTAGGTCGAGGCAAGGCAAAATATCATATGCAGCTATTGCCTACAGTTAGAGCGAACCCCTCCCCCCCCCCGTTAGTCGTGTTAACTCTATAGATGATCTATTTATATAGTCACGAAATTAGAAACGTTTTTCATATTTGAACTTAAATTATTTTACCTAACAGTTCATTCTTTTCACTTGATTTTGATAATTTTCATTAATTTTAACTTTAATTTTTCTTCAAAGCTGTATACTTTTGGCCATCTTACATGTATATTTGTGTCAAAATGGAGCACACCATTCATCGATTTCACCACAGCATTCATCAATTTTTAAACCCCTTTTAAGGACATCATTCATCAATTTTAAACCCTTATAAGGACATCATCAATTTCAAACCCGTTTTAGCGGACCATTCATCGATTTCACCACACGATTCATCTATTTCAAACCCCTTTTAAGCACACCACTCATCAATTTCAATTCCCTTTTAAGCACACCACTCATCCATTTCAAATCCCTTTTAAGTACACCACTCATCAATTTCAAATCCCTTTTAAGCTCATCAGTTTCAAACCCCTTTTAAGCACACCATTCATCAATTTCAAATCCCTTTTAGGCACACCATTAGTCAATTTTAAACCCCTTTTAAGCACACCATTCATCAATTTCAAATCCTTTTTAAGCACACCATTCATCAATTTTAAACCCTTTTAAGCACACCATTCATCAATTTCAAATCCCTTTTAAGCACACCATTCATCATTTCAAATGCCTTTTACGCACACCACTCATCAATTTCAAATCCCTTTTAAGCACACCATTCATCAATTTCAAATCCCTTTTAAGCACACCATTCATCAATTTCAAACACCTTTTAAGCACACATTTAATCGATTTATCAACGTTGCTCCTGGAATGATTCTTATTCCCTATTCCTTTTATAAATCACCTCACTTTAAATCGTATTCAAGGCTTGATGATACAAATATCAGCGATTTTAGGGAGCCATAGGTTTCATATGTCTTGTCTGTTTTAATAAATTACATTGTTGATATCTTGTAAACTAGCTTACGCTATCTGACCACAAAATGAGTCGATAAAGCAACGCTGCACACAGGTTTTTTTAAACAATTTTTCATAGAGAATTGAACGGCGTCGAGACACCATTCATTTATAAAACATGTTTGAAGGGTAATGCAGTTTCCATTCATTTGTTCTAGCTCACAAAGTCCTCGTTTTTCTTTCTGCAAGTGCAACGTTTGCAGGCACACCCAGTCATGTTGTGAAATGTTGTCGTTTGACACGAGAGGAGATTTGCTAAAACGAAGTATCGAGCCCTTGA
>JAECUM010014656.1:0-25374 GCA_016617855.1 Megalonaias nervosa
CCGAACTCGCTTCTGGTACACGATTTGATAAACTCTTTCCAAGGGGCGACTGACGATTTGGTGTGTGGGTAAACGTACAATCTTGTGCGGTTCGTGGGTGGTCACTTTAAAGTTTCGATCCTGTCCAGACTGCAAGGCTTCTTTCAATATACTAAAGTTCACCACTCGACTGGTGCGATAATTAAGAGTCAATCCTTTCACTTTACACTCCGTGTGCACTTCTCCTTGATTGTCTCGGTATTCGTAGCCGTAATTTTTGGGACCGCCACTTGCAAAACTGAGAATCTTGTGGTCAGGATGCTCGTCCGTCCAGGCTCCTAAACGGTCTCCTTCGATGACAGGGTGAGGTTGACCCAGGCGATCAATGTAGATGCAACTGTCCGTGTCAAAATACAGCGCACGATCTCCTAATAGTTCTAAAGCTTCGTACAGTTTTAAGCGAGCATGGGCTGTCACGTAGGCCGCAATGATGACATTTCCAAATTCGTCGGCTTCTACAAAGTCCAGTTCTTCTTCGTAATTGATTAAGAGCAAGTCCTGACGAACGACGTCCACGTGTTTCATGTATTTGGTTTTGTCGTGAATCATCTGCAAGTATCGGAAAGGTTCTGTCAAATACTCCGTCTTGGGTAAACACGGTCGTTGTGCCATTTTCCCCCACAAACAATTCAACATCACTTTGGCAAAAGATCGCCTTCCTTCGTTTTTCTCGATGTGGTCTAAAGTGATGCCTTCCTGCTTCCAGTATTTCTCTTTGAACTTTGTTTGGTCGTCGGGAGTGTGACACCAGGAAGGATATCCGCTAGCCTCTTGTTTCAGTTTCAAAAAGGCATTCACGTAGTCTGCAAAAATGCCTTTTTGAGAATCGTCGCCCTTGTGGTATTTTTCTGTCTTGGGAAAGTGGTAAATTTCGTACACTTCTAACAGTTGGTATCCCAAGTCCAGAGCTTTAAGCAATTCCACGCTGACCCACGTTCCCGTCAAGGCTCGTTCTTCCTGAGTGTGCTGACAAGGGTGGTCTTGGTTGCACGTTTCAGCACAAGTATGACACAAAGGAAACATCAGTTTTCCTTGGCAATGATGTGGTAAAACGGGATGGTACAAGTTCGTGGGAGGCAAGACTTTACACTTGATCAATCCTTCGTATTGTCGAATATTGTCCACGTCGATGTGTCCCGTCAGCAATTGTGGGTGCCCTGCGGGAAAGTGACAATATTTGCACACGTACGGATACAGAGAACACACGTCCAAGTATTTGATTTCTTCTCCTTTCTCCTCGTCGACTTGGTACAGCAAACAGGTGGCATTCGTCCGCCCTCCGTACAACCTGTCCCGCGGGTTCAGAGGGTCCACCAGCTTGTAACTTTCCACGATGCGCTTAAACTCGGGATCGGTTTTCAATCGCTGATCGTACTCGTGTTCCCACATTTCCACTACTTGGTATCCTTGCTCTTTTAACTTCAAGCGTCGCTGACAAGTGGCCTGGTACAAGTCTTCCATGGTCCGTTGTAAAAACTGGTTTTTAGTGTCACGTTGAGGGTAGCAGATGGGACATCCGTGAAATAAGCACCCGTTAAACTCGTACACAATCTTGGGGTTTTCTAAGTCCCAACCGTCTACTGAATACCTTCCGATGGTCTTTTCGCCTCCTCCGTTGCGAGCATGTTGGATCCATTTGTCTTCCTTCTCACACAAGTAATGTAACCAGCGTGGGGCTTTGACCGAGTATTGACGTTTGACAAAATTGGTCGTTTGAGGACTGATGACAGCTAGGGTGTTTTCGGGCATGAATCGTTGACGATACACTAAGGAACACGCTTTGGCAATGGTACAAGCTTCTTTCAAAGGATCGATCCCTCCGTGTTCCATGAACAGTTCTCGAAATTTTCCACAGCAGCGACGTAAAATGTCTACGTCGGAACGACAATATTTTAACATTTCTTCTTGAAAGTCAAAAGGGTCCAAAGCGTGAATCTGGTACCATGCGTAGAAAGCTTCTCGTTGTTCGGTACGCATGTTGTCGGGGTCGTAATAGTGAGCCTCAGGCAAATGGGGTAGAACGGCGTGTTGATTGGCTTCGGTATTGAAAAAGTGGGGAAAATAGCCTTTGGCCATTTCTGTCATGCCAAACGTTTTAGGCATGCGGCTCAAAGACATAGCCAAGTAACTCATTGAATCTTTAAACTGTACTTGTCCCACTTGCATGGAAATGATTTTGACTCCGTTCAAAGTGACTTTCGGACGTTCGGTACTTTGTTCCGTATAGTATCTCAACAGAAATTGTCCATCGTATCCCGAGAAATTGTGAGCCATCACCGTGGCATGGCGATGACAATCTCCGTAACGTTCGATATCTTCTTGGCTCCACGTCTCGTCGATAGGGTTTAAGATCCATTGGGCAAAATCGGCCAGTGTGTTCGATCCCCGAAAGATTTTTTCACGTCCTCCAGGAATCTTGCTGCAGTAAGGGCAATGAGTCAAGATAGGCTCTTGGATGCACTTCTCGCACGCTCGGTGAGCCACGCAGAAATTAGGAATGTGAATGCCAGTCTCTTGCATGCATTCGAAATCAAAAAAGATGAAATTCCCTTTCTTCTTCTGGTCATTCTCTTCTTCTTCTTCATGTTTGGAATGGTATTTTTGAATGTAGCATTGGTGTTCCAAGTCCACAGTTTGGCGACAAATGTGACATCGCTTCTTTCCTGAACAGACGTGCGCCTTGGCATTGTTGGTACGTATGCCTTGTCCACAAGTAGGGCACAATCTCAAGAGCTGACAAGCACATTTCTGCTGTGAACCTTGCGTCTTTAGGTGTTGTTGGTAACGGGCAGGACTGACAAACGTGCGCTGACAAGCAGAGCAATGCACTCGTTCTTGTCCTTCGTCCAGACAGGGTGTAGAAGCTAAACATCCTGAGCATTTCGATCCACAATGCTTGTGTTGCTCTCGATTGTTATAGCCATAGTCACATTTCTCACGGTAATAACTGTATCCCAGGAATGCAGTGATACTGGTAATGGCATCAAAATGTTCATCGTGATGATAGACGTGAATGTATTTTCCGTCTTTAAAATCTTGACCTCGAAACAACAGAGGTCCGCGCACTTCTTGAGGGTGAACTTTCAAGGTGTAACGTGGAGCCAAGACGTCTTGCACCTTTTGCATTTCAGGAATGCCACAGGGTGTGTCTTTAGCTAACCCCGCTTGCTGTAACAGGAGTTCTGCTTCTTTTCGTTGTTTGGCTCGGTCCGATTGTTGAATAGTTTTTCAGGCTCTTTTCCATTCTACCGTATCGTTCTTGTTGGCATACGTTTGTCCCACCACGATGGCACGGGCTAAACACATCTTGTCTTTTGGATTGTTAATTTGGACGAGACTACGCTTGAGGTTACGCAAGTTGTCTACCAACATCAACTTTTTTTTACCTGTCCCTTGGGGAAGAGACACGTGGGTCATGTACGGTGTCGCTTTTCCGTCCGTGATGTGAAATTTGTCGTTGGATTGTTGTACGTGTTGAATCTTGTCCATGATTTTGGAAGGTGTCAATTCTGTTGGACTGCTAAACTCGATCCAAACGGGAGACTTCAAATTGTCGTGATGAATAGAAAGTCTCAAACGATCGTCTTCTTTGGCTCGACATTGCCGTTTTAGTGTGGTTAACAAAGAATCCCACACATCGGTGATGAACCCTTCTGCTTTTTCCAAGGGTACGTCAGACTTGAAATCTTTAAATTTCACTGCGTACGTGTAGGCCGTGGTTCTAAATTTTCTGGAAGAGCGTTTGTCCGTCTCCCGAATATGGTAGTACTTTTCAGGGTTTACGGATGGTAATGGACTTTGATTTGGTGTAGACTCTTTAGGCTTCGATTCTGGTTCACTCATCTCATCTTCAAAATCGCTGGCATGAATTTGTGCCAAGACTTCAGCTACTGTGCGAGGCGATAAATCACGTTTCTGCCTCTTACTTTCTTCTTCTTCTTTCTTTTCGAAATGATGCGATCGTTTCATCTTGACGGCAAAAAGTCAAATGACTACCTGTGAAACACCATGAACCCCTATATATCTATGTCAGACCAGGGCATATATAAGGGGCTAGTGACTCCCCTCTCAGTATTCATTTCGCTCTCAAGCCGACCAGCACAATGGAAGAACCCACACAGATCGAACTTCTGATTAGAGCATTGCGGGGTGTGATAAGAAAGTTTTCTTCAGACAAGCCAACGGACTACTCTCCTTCCTTTCGAGATAAAAGTCAAGATACTTGCTATATCTGTCAAAAGAAAGGGCATTGGGCTACAGAATGTCCAGACCGTCAAAGAAGCAAGGCCAGTGTCAAAAGAAACAAAAGTCAAGATACCCGTTTGTCTTCAGAGTGCCCTAAGAAACAACAGGAGCAGGAGAAGGAGGAAGAAGAAACAGAGGTAACCTTGACAAAAGAAGAACCCCAACACGTTCAGAAAGAGAAGACAGAAAAGAAAAGAAGACGAGAAAAATGTGAGGAAGAAGAAGACGAAGAAGAGGAAAAAAGTGTAAAAGTGAAGAAATTGAAAAAACAGAGAGAGTGAAAGAAAAAAGAGACAGAAGAAATCTATGAACTTTTTTAAAAGTGTTGTGTTGTGTTATGTTGTGATATTGAATTGTAAAAAATTTGTAACAGAATAGACCAAACTGAAAAAAACGTAAGTGTCTCTTGGTTTTCATTATTTAGAAATAATAAGGACCTACACTCATACACTCACAACACGTACATCATAGGGTTAAAGAAGGGAATTTGAGTTTTAATTGATTTTGGCAAAATGAATAGTCACTCTTTTCGAGAGTATTGGGTAGCCCTGAAAAGGACTGTTGAGTGTTTGTTTTTTCCTTAGAACAAACTCAGGAACGAGAATCAATTCGCTTTAACTGTCTTAAGCCTTTGCCACGGCCAAGGCCTACTTGTGGACTTGCTCCTGTCAATGATTTAGTAGATATCACTAGGGGTGGTATCTGTGGTGTAGTCACAGGGTTAGGTTGTTTGGCTCGGGAAGGTCTTTTTCTCTTGGGTCGTAATAAAGAAGTCTGATACATTTGTTTCAGACTTCTTAACTCGGCCAAAATGTCCAAGAGTACCGTGACCGTTTGACTTTCGATGTTCTCCTTCTCTCCTAGACTTTGTTTCTTCTCTGCTTCTTCTTCTTCCTGTTGTTTCCTTCTTGCCTCTTCTTCTTCCTGTTGTTTCCTTCTTGCCTCTTCTTCTTCTTCTCGCTGTTTCTGTTCAAGAAGAAATGCTTGCTCTGCTTCTTTCTGCTGCTGTAAAAATTTCTCCAATTCTTCTCTCTGTCTTTGTTTAAAATCGTCGACACGTGGTAATGAAGGAGAAAGTGGCGAAGGTACTGGTACCGGAACAAATTCTTGGGAAGAAGATAAAAAATCTACTAAATCCCAGTTGAAATCAACCTCTTCGGGAAGTAGCACTGTGTTCACTTTGGTAGCTGCTGCTGTACCATTACTTCTCGTCTCCACAGCCGGTGCACCCCAATTCATTGTCTTCTTAGGTTCCGTCATGTTTCACAAAACACTACCGCATCGATTCACTGCGCACAGACGCTAGTGTGCCTATATAGGAAATGTGACGTCACAGGTAGCTCTCTTCGGATTGGAAGACAGACTCCGCGAAGTGACTGAATTTTGTAACGCGTGTTGGGATTGGTGAACCCTTTCAATCCGTTTCGATCCGGTCTTCCACTATAAATAAACGCGGTTCACTTCATTCCCTTCACCTGTTCTCGTCACAGAGAAGATGTTGATCGACGTAGAATCCTCTACTTTGGTATCCTCAATGCTGTTCCGTACAGACTTACCCATGTATGTGAAAACAAAATGGACTGTCATCCGGATCACCGGGGCCACTCTTTGGAAAAGAAGATGTTATGTGGAAAGACAAGGCTGTCTTAAGCGGACTCTCATCTACGGACCAGAAGTGAGACACAGCTTAAGACAAACTTTGAGAAATTTGAGGAAGATAAGAAGACCTATACGATGTCCTGTATGTTAACAGAATAGTGTTAACATCACATAACAAACAACGGCCCTTTTCAGGGCCACTTCCAATACCTCGAAAAGATCTTAATTTTCATTTGGTCTCCCCCTAAACGAATATATATATATATATATATATAACCCTTCCTCTACTAAAAAAAGAAACATGTACCTGTCGCTTATCGCTCTACAAACCCCCAGTCTCCTAGTCACCGCTCTACACAAATTTCCATTGACGCTATACAGGCCCAGGGTGTTGACCTACTTTCTTGACGCTATACTGGCCCAGGGTGTTGACCTACTTTTTTGACGCTATACTGGCCCAGGGGGGGGTCTGTAATGCTAATTCCCATTGACGCCACGGTAACCCACTATACTACTTACATCCCATATTTGCTGTAGTCTACAATATCTACAGTATTTACTCAACCTCTTGCTTCAAGTTCCTCTTGTCTAGTGTACAATGGTTTCACTGCATGTGGAGGTTCTTCATTTTTTTCTTTGTAACCTACTACATTTTCCTCTTGTAAATCTTGGTGATTAATTGATTCGTTTATGTCTGTTGTGGTCATCTCTATATTTTTACGATGGTTGGTCGATGTTAGTGGCACGTTAAACACATTGCTAGCTAATGTATAGTTAGGTTCCGTTTCATTTATTTATTGCACAGACTTGATTCTCTTAAAGTAAAAACGATTTCACCTGCATATACACGGTTAAAACAGTACAATTTTCTGTTTATCATTTGGTGGCATCCATTTCGTCGCTTCTTTCATCCAGCCCTGAGGCTTACGGAAGTTACCTCCACCTTTTTTAGTAGCAATAGAGTTAATATTTTATTTACTCTACTCATACTAGAAATTTGAACGGATTCTTCCAACATAGAATATGTAACGTATTTTGGAGCAATGTTTGCCTTTTGTTTATGTCGTTCAATCGCATATAATATTGTTCACTTTTTGTCTTGTACCATTTAGTTCAATATCAAGATAATCTCCCAATTTCTCTCTGCCTCCAGATATTCAACTGCAGTGTTCTGCTTTAATTCACCTTCATTTCTATGACAACGAGTATAATTCTAATCAGTACACCCCCACCCCCACCCCCACATTAACACCCACTCCAAATAAAAGAAAACTTTGAAACCATTTCTTTGTTGCTGAGTCAACTTAACGTCTCGTTTCGTGTCGTATCATTTTGTACATATTTAAGTGGTTTGCTGAATCATAGCTCTCATCTACGTTTGCAATACTGCATGAGACATTACATGTGCTGTACTTCATAATAATAAAATTTCTGCCATGAAGTTTTAAATGAGGCTAAGGTAGGTGATATTGCTAATACTGCAGATTTTGGCGTTGGTTGGTCAAATTCATTTAAATAATAATAATAATAATAATGATAATAACAACAACAATAATAATAATAATAATAATAATAATAATAATAATAATAATAATAACGTGGACTTAGTACAGCATCTAATCTTTAGAAGCTCACATGGGTGAGGTCAGAGAGATATACAGGTTAAAGCGCGATTCTACTTATAATGCGATGCAGCATGGCTCCCATTTTTTAATTTAAATGTGACCTCTCTTTTTTAACATCCTAACTACATGCTCTCGGAAAAGCCGTTTCCGCCGTATTCGCATATATACAATTCAAAACTGGAGTATATTTGATGTCTGATGAAACCCGACGAACAAAACAAACGATATATGATCAAGAGGTTAGTTAAAACTGATGAAATTGAAATTTGAATGCACATTTTCTATGGGGAAGTTTTTCGAAAAATTTGTTAACGCGATCCCGCTTATATCGCGATGTTATTCTTTGGACCCCAAGCATCGCGTTATAACGGGTTTTTACCTGTATTTGAACAAATTTTGTGTTTGATTTTGGATCGAACTGGTACCCAGTGAAGGTTACAGAGCAGGGGTGGGTGGTGGGTGGGGTGTACTAAATTCTTAATACTCTAAAAATGATTCAAGCAGCCGTGTTATAAACTTTATGAAGTTTCTGTACTAGGTACTGAGACGAACAAGAGTAGTAGTATGGGACGATCGGAGGCAATTTGGGACTATCGGGGGTAGTACGAGAAATCCTGTTATTTTTTTCCATCGGTTTAACGTGGGAATGGGTTAATAGGGTCAAATGGTAACAGTGTTACAAGCGGCTGACCTCAAATAGGGTGACATAGTACCAGCGTTGCAGTTGACCTCAATAGGCGCACTATGGAAAATCCTGCTAAATGTGCCCATAAGATTAACATAGTAATGGGCTGATGGGACAAATGGGTTTATGTGGCAAAGTATGATACTTGTGGGCAATACGTCCAAGCAATTGTGTTTACGGGACAGAAGGACTTATGGAGCAGAAGGATTTATGAGGTCAATGGGAATGGGAAAGGGTTTTTAAGGTTCAGTTCAAAACAAACATATTCAGGAACACACACACACACACGCACACACACACACACACACACACACACACACACGCGCGCGCGCGCGCGCGCGCGCAACACAAAGACACATTTATTTGCAAGAGAGAAAGTGTATCTTTTCGAGGCACGGGAGTGGCCCTGAAAATGGCAGTTGGAGTTTTCTTCTACTTTCTTCCTGACCTCCAGTTCTTCCACCATTTCTTCCGTTTGTCTAGGAACTTCACTTTTTTATTTGCATCCTCCGACACCCAGTCGGGATGTCCCATCTTCCTAAACTTGTCATAGACCTTGATCCAGTTCTTATTCAGGCGTTCAAAATCGTGTTGTTTCCTCTCATTCATTTTCCTTTTCCTTTCTCTCCTTATCCCATGTTCTCTTGTCGGATTGCGGATGAATGGTACGAATGACAGACAGAGAGATCTTGGATTTTAGACGCCTGCGTCCATTTGGGCATATTCGTCCGGGTAATGCGCATACCATGGGCTAATTAATTATTGTACCGGAGGGAATTCGAGTCATGCTCCAATATTCGTTTATGCATACAAAATATGCTACTTAATTTTTTGTGAAATGAAGCCCCCAGTAATATTGTCAGAATTTAAGATGAGTGAGAATCGAAACCACACGCACACTCATCATGGTATGGGTGTCAAACATTGGACGCCCAGTGTTTTAATATCACACACATGACGTCGTCCCAGTTCTGTGCTTACATGCTCTTCTGGGCATTTGGTTGCCTGACAAGTGGGAATCAGCCCACACACTTATATGTGTATGTCCGGGCATGAAAGGGAGGAAAAGGACCCGGAAAGGGACACCCAACGTCAGCCAATACGGTCCTGAAACTCTAAGACGTGCTAAGGACTGTCTTATGCCCAGTTAACTAAGTTGGGCTATTCCCTCTTACAAATGCTGTTTAAGCTACATTCATAATTAGAGTCACGCTATATGATTCAGAATTATCCTATATGAATAATTTTGAATTTAGTGTACAAAGGGTATATTCAGTTTTCTAATGTCAGATTAAAAGATAATTGTCTTATTAACCCATTGAATTTAGTTCAGCCATGCTAGATGCGATATGGTTTGATTTTGGAACGGTGACTGAAGGATCGAATTTGAATGAATAGTTAATGTCGAAATGGGTTTCCAAGAAAAAATGGAAGCAATACACTAAGATGCATTTTGACTAGTAGCACTAATAAGGGCTGTTTTTTGGCGGCAGATTAAATGTCTACGGCGGTCTTTTTCTTCTCTGAATTTCGCCACACTCCGTGATCCGTCAAACTGTTCATCCGGGAATGCGTCTAAATCGTGTCGTACAGTCAGCTGTTCGGGTTCCTGTACCAGACTTGACCAGACTAAACAGGGGCTGGCTTTCATAGGCGTCTTTGTAGTATTGACAGAGGATGTGAACCTCGAACTGCCATTGTTGCGGTCTAGGTTTTCGGGATTTTAGCGACCACCAGGCTAAGTATTTCACAGGCTGATGAAATTGGTTCGCTTTTTGGGTCATCTAGCTTTCGCTCTAAACGAGGTCCAAGAGCTGTTGTCTGTCCGGTAGCTCTCCTCTTCCTTTTTTGACAGCCTCCTCTGGCTCTTCCACGGCTTCTTGCTCTACTTGTTGCACTATTTCACTGTTAGAAGCTGCTTCTGCTTCTGCGTCTGCTTTGGCATCGGCTTTAGCCCTCTGTTCTTTAAGGATCGATATAATGCTTATATCCGTTTGATTCTCACCGTCAATGGCATTTATCTACCATTGTTTTGTTGGCTGGGATTGCAGGGGAGGTCCTAGTCAATTCGACGGTATAAATTTTAGTGGGTCCATGTTCAATGACTAAAGTTGCTAGAAAGGGCATGGAGAGGTTTCTGTCCCTTGTAAGTGCTTGTTTTCTCATCTCTTTCCGCTTATTATTCATCCTCGTCTTGGCAGCTAACCATGAACCAGACTTTTGATATTTTCATCACTACATACTTCCTCTATCATGTCATATCAAACTAATAATAAGGTTGTTCTCCTTGCATCAAGGGGCCCCTAGTGGCCGAGTGGTCTAAAGCACAAAGCGCTCACCGTTACGGATCATTGCCATCTCACCTCTGTCTGCGTGGGTTCGAGTCTCAGGTTCGGCCAATGTAGGTATTTGAGGAAGCTTGCCAGTAGCTTCTCGTCGGTTGGTGGTTCTTTCCTGGGTTCTCCCGGGTTCCTCCTCCACCATTTATACTGGCTGCCATGTATAGCCTATCTTGTGCTGGAAAATGGCGTTAAGTCGTACAACAAGAACAACTCTTTGCACCAGCTCTCAGGCTCCAGTTTTTCGTATGAGCTTTTGCTAGGACCCTAATAGCATGTAATGCTGGCGACTGAGTCACTGAATTGGCTGGCAAACTAAATGGTATCTCGCTTTGCTTTGCTGTGTTAGATCTCTCCATCTCTGTGACGTGCTCTATATCTCGAACTCCACGCGACTTGATGACTTAATTAGCTTTGATTATAGTCTTATTAACCAAAATGACATGTATGACCGGACCTTGATCCAGTTCTTAATAATGTCTACAGCGTGAACTACTTAATTTATTGTGTGGGGGGATTAGAACCACACCCCTGCAAGCGTTTGTGCACACATAGTATGTTATTCAATTGTGTCCGATTTCGGGACAATTAAGCCCCACGGACATAAGATGAGTGGCAACTAAACTACACATATGCTCATCTTGATACTCATAAAATTTGTCGTCCATATTAGATAATGTAAGTTCAATTTCTGAACGTGACCCAAAGATCGAATTTGGTTTACATGTAATTGAAATAGGTTTCAAAGCCAAAACGGGACCACTCTATTAAGAGGCATTTGGCTAGAGCTCTGAAAATGACGGAATAATGAATGTTCTGCGGTAGTCCTCATCGTCTTTGCATACTGCCGCACTATGCGTTTCTTCATACTGCTGAACAGGGAATGTTTATAAACCAAAAAAGTTCCGTCAATTGTTCCGCTACGTCAACTAGATTAGATAGGGAGCAGCAGGCAGGGCGAACAGACATTTGTCTGAATCGTCATTTGTCTAAAACATAAGGTTCCTACAGAGGCTGAAAAATAAGGTCAATAACGCTAAACCGAACCTTCTAACTTTTATTATTACCGTATAGTTTGAAAAAACGGATAATAAATCGTTTGGGTTAGCTCATTGTTGTTATTTTATTTTTGACTTTTTGTTTTTTATGTTATAATGCGTTTAGTTTACTCGCGGGTCACTCAATTTTTGTCGTTCGCATTGCCTTCTGCTGTAAATTAAACAGCCAGTATAAATATTATTAATAATGGTTGTTATAGGCGAACCTCACTCTGCTAGATTAGCTCGAGAGCGACTAGAAGCAATTAGAAAATATTTACCCGTCCGTGATTTAGTCAAGCAACAATTACAATCACGTCAGGAATCTCACGTCGAATTTGAAGAGGATACAAAACAATTATTTAAACCGATTGTCGAACCAACAAAGAAAATTGTTACAGCAACTGAGGCAACACAACGAGCTCTTGAAACATTACCTGCTGATATTGCTGGTCGTATTCAAGCTGCTCAACCTGGAGCTCAACCACAACCACGACAACCAAAAACCAGAATTAAGATAATAGATAAATTTACACCTGAAGGTATTGCTGCTATCAAGGACAGAGACCAATTACTTGATATTGCCGCGTTTGGATATTATTAAAGACAAAAATATGTAAAACCAGAACATGTTAAATCTATGAACTCTGCCAATTGGATTAAGGATGTATATCGCATATATACTGGTATTACAGAAATTAGATCTAATGAAGATATTAAAGATTTTAATGAATTTGATAAGGCTGTACATAAATATAGAAAAGAAAAAGCTAAACAATTGCCACAATCTCCAAGACCACAAAAACAACCACGATTTAAATCACCACCATCACCAGTGCTACCACCACTACCACAACAAGTATCACCACCACCACAACAACAATTGCAACAAATATTACCACCACTATCACAGCAATTGATACAATCTCCAAAACAACAAAAACCAAGCAAAAAGGAAGAGGAGGAAGAAGAATATTGGCCGTCAGACACCTCTTCTGGCAACGTAAGTGGAAGTGGATTTACTACTCATGGAAGTGATCTCGTTACTCCGTGTCCTAATAACGTCCTTGCCGATGTTGAACGACTAGAAATCCTCATCGGAGGAAAACGAGCTGGTAATAATTCTCCAGAAATAATTAATGAGGCGGCCGATATCTGTAGACGATTATTTACTGGCGGTATCATGGACGTTGATGTTTATCAGTCTCTTATTAACGAAATTGCCGATGACTACTACAGTGACTGAGTACGTAATTAAATACAATTACTATAATAAAATGATAGTACATAGTACTCAACGTGGACCAACCATGGTCAGAGTAATAAACTCACGATTACCAGTATACAAAACAACCTACGGAGATGGACTAGGTGATGTTGTTCAGGGTCTATTTAAAAGGATAGCCCCAAAAGCAATACCGATCGCAAAGCAACTGGGAATTAAAGCTATTGATGTTGTTCGTGAAAAAGGTATTGGTGCTATGGGTAATCTCGCTGGTAAAGCATTTTCAGCGATCAAAGATAGGCTAGCACGATTAATACGACGAAAACTTCAACCACCAGTAAAATTACCTAGTACTGAAGTAGTGCCTGCAAATGTCAGTAAAATAATAAATCAAGTTGCTAATCAAAAACTAGCAGAGTTGGCTGATGTACCAATGTCAGAAAAAGAAAAAAATATAACCGCTAGTCTGATAGCAGGAAGTGGTCTTCGTTTTAGACGATAATAATTATAATAAATATGTTTAAGCGCATATCTGATCCCATATTCGACATGGACGCACCAGTACTTAAAGATGAGTCTGTGCGTGATTATCAATATTATTCTTATGACGCTCGAATTCCAGATCAGCGTGGACGAATTGAACTACAAGTTCAGGATGCAAGTAAGTATTTCCTACCCGTTGAGGCTTTTATTGAAGTAGAAGGTGAAATTTTAAATATCGCTAATCCTGCAGCACCAGTAGCATATGGAGACGATATTAGTGTCGGTTTTGTTAATAATGGTATTATGGCGTTATTTGATAGCGCAACGTACATGATTGATGGTAAAAATATTGAATCAATTCAGAAGGACGTTGATGTTGCTACAACGATATTAGGTCTAGCACGATATAGCGACGATTATTCAAGATCAACTGGTCCATCAATGATGTTTGCAAAGGATACAACTGATTCTCCAGAGTATCGACAATATGAAATAGGACGACCAAGAAATTTTGCTAGAAACACTGATGCGGATGTACAAAGTATGATTATTAATGTAGATCAAGATTTTAACTTAGGATTTAGATCACGTCGAGCAATGTTGCGTGGTGGAAGAAGAGCATTTTCATGTGCCATTCCACTATCACATATCTTTGGATTTTGTAGAAATGTCAGAAAAGTCATTTTCGGAGCTAAGCACACAGTTGTACTTGTACGAAAAGCAACTGACAATGATGCAATATGACGACCCGCTGGTGATGCTGGTAGAGTAATTCTTACTAAGCTTTCATTATGGATGCCAGTAATGACTCCAACAGTACCTGAAGAAGATTGGTTACTTGCTTTTATGAGTCAAGGTGGTAAATCAGCATTATCGTGGTTAACAATGACCACATATGCTATCCAGAGTAATATTATTGGTTTATTTACATGGCAAATAGGTTCTCAGCAAGGTGTTTCTGGGACACGACATATATTTATTGCGCTTCAAGATGGGTGGATAATCAACTACGTAGTATTATGATATTTGACAATCTTGGTGTTTCCGAGGTTTCTTTAAGAATAAATGGACATCAAGAACCATCTGAGGATATATTACTGAATTTCGAGCAAAATCATGTAGCAGGTGCATATCATCGTCTGATGACGTTCATGGGACGTGATCAAAATATTGATACTCGTTTACAAATATCACAGTTAGATTTTACAACTTTATATCCAATTTATTACTTTTCGCTCGAACATTTAGATTTAACCAGACAGTCAGTAGTCGATATACACTTTCGAGCTCGTGTGACAATAGGAGCTATTGCCAATTACAGAGCAATTGCTGTCTTACTCAGCGATAAATCAATGTTACTTGAAGGTGTTGGTGGACGAATGAGAGTCGTTGATGCTCCAGTAGAAAACATGTAATTAGATCGTTTATGAATATTATAATGTCGTATAATCACGTTAATGTTAGTCTGACTCCTGGTCAGATTAAAAGGATACAATCAGCATCAAAAAATAACTGTGGATTAAAAATATTGCTAAAGAAAGATCAGATGAGCAGTTCAAATAAATTATCTCTTACAGAACGTCAGCTCAGGCATTTCAATGAAGCCAAAAAATCAAATAAAGGTATAAAACTTAATCTTTCTGCGGGCGCCATCAAAGACATCGCTAAGACGGGTGGTATATTTCCACTTCTCGCAGCTATACCAGCATTAATAGCCGCTGCAGCCCAGCTGTTGCAAAAGCAGCTGCATTAGGCGCTGTTGGAACTGCTGCTGGAATGGCATTAAAGAAAGCAACAGGAAAGGGAATTAAAAAAAAGGGAAGGGGTCTAAGATTACCAGGGACTCCACATTCATGGTACGGAAAAGGCCTAAGATTACCGGGAACAGTTTACTGATATCTCCTATGTCCAATTTTGATTTACTAGATGCTGCTAAAATATTAAAAATAAAATATTTTAGAGGAGTTTTTATGCGTGATCAATTACAGAAACAACCAAATAACATTGAAACCGGTATTATTAATCTCGATACAAACTCTGGACCTGGCACACATTGGGTCGGATATGCAATTGATCCACGTGGAATTATTTATTTTGATTCATACGGACTAGCTCCACCAAAAGAATTCTTAAAGTATATTAGCGGCTATCAAAGTACTCCAATATGGTATTCAACATTACCTACACAAACATTAACTGATCCACCAATATGTGGTCGAGAAGTACTTAACGTACTTGATGCTGTATCAAAATCAACAAAACCACCCCACAAAGTTGTGCTTGAATATACTACGTTGTCACATTTAAACAGACATTAGTAAATATAATGGTGGACATTTACGGAAGATCTTCTCGCAGTAAACCTCAGCAGCAAGCTGATTTATCTAAATACGCAACTCTCGATCAGCTCAGAAATGAGATTGATGATTTATTAAACATAACCAGTGTTGATCAAAATGAAGTAGTTGTTTTTCAGGATAAGGAAGGACGATTAAAAACTAGTAATATACAACTGCCAGATGTACTTATACGAGTTCCTAATGCTGTTGTTAATAATATAGTTACTTTTACTGATCAGGGTAAAATACAAGATTCCGGTATGACAGTCAGCGATTATATTAAGAATGCTGGTGATTCATTCAGGGGTAGCATTATTATGAATCAAAATAAAATTATAGACCTTGGAAACCCAGTCACAGATACAGACGCCGCAACAAAGAAATATGTCGACGATCAAGAATCTAAATACGTATTAGCCAACGGCGGTATAATGCGGGCATTTCTCAACATGAATAACAACGGCATTAATAATCTTAGAACACCAGAATATGATTTTGATGCTGCGACGAAGAAATATGTAGACGATAGCAACATTCCTATAACAACTTCGCTAGCTACAATCAATAATGAAATGACCACACTCAATGGTACTTTTACTAATCACGTACAAACGTTTTAAAATTTTCGTAGAAATATAAACAAAACCATTAAAGATTTTTTTGGTGATCCACCAATCGTTGACATAAAACTCTCTGACGTTAACATGAAACTCAATGATATTGTCAGTGGAATACCTAATATTGTTCAAAAAACTAATCTGATTAAAATTCCACACGGACAAATTAAAAATGTCGTGTACACAGTAGCATCAGGATCATCAACATGGACACCACAAAATAACACACTCGAACATACCGCAGAAGTAACTGGGTTATACAGGTCATCTATATACGGTTCGGAAATTACTGCTGCCACTTCATTATCACCGAATGTATATCATAATCCTCTATTGGTGATGCTAACCAAGAACATCAAAGAAATCTTTACGTTAATATCAACGGAAATACCTCCGAGACGTTACTGGTGGTGCCTAGAATTCGTAACTGAAACTTAATTAAATGACGTTGTTAGTATAATGGATCAACCTCAGTCTCGCATCGACGTTCAACGTTACAGATGCAATCAGGTATGTGAGCATTTGACTAAACAAAATAATTTTATCGATTATTATAACACGAAATAAAAAAAATACAAAAGGCGTATAGTTGTTATTGATGTAGTTGTTTACTCGGTTTCTGCTGTTATTGCTGGAACAGGATTATTATTATCAACATTGACGATGACAGCACCTACTGTTATAACCATAATTGTTTCAGCATCAACGACTATTGCTGGAGTTCTCGGTATTATAGCCAAAAAGATAGATACCTGTACAAATGCTAAATTGCACGATTATATGATTAAATTACATACAGTGGCAGAGGCATGCTCTAAACTATCTTTGTACATTTCTTCGTGTGTTAGTGATGGTGAAATATCCGATACCGAATTTGCGATGATGATGAAAACCTATGATGAGCTTTTAAGATGATCGCTAATGATTTTAACGAATTAAATAACAATGATAATAATAATGACAGACAGGGAGTTACTTCAGCAGATCGTCACTAATACGACTCCGTCAAAAACTACTATGATATCGTTAAGTTCGACCAATCCTGAGTTTAGTGTCAACTTTCCAACATCAATTCCTGCAAAAGAAATAGCATTAGCACAATTGCGAGTTTATTATAGCTGGCCCAATATTAGATCAAAACCATTTGGTGGACTACAGCCAAATAATTCATTAGTATTCGCCAATAAGAATAAGCCTGATGGAACTCCTGATTGGCAAGTAGTTTCTATTCCAACGGGCAGTTATCAAATAGAACAGATTAATGATGAGTTCCAACGCAGAATTAAATCTATTACAGGAAAAGAATCAAAAATAGCAATTACTGTCTACGAACCAACACTATCTGCGGTTATTGAAATAAATTCCCCTGATTATTCTGTAGATATTTATCAAAGTTCGATTAAATCAGTATTAGGATGGCCTGAAGATCCACCGGTTTATCAAGGACCACCAGAACCACAACGATCTGATTTCGTCGTAGATGTTAAAAAATATATAAAACCTCCAGAATATCAAAAAACTTATCCGTTTATAGAGACTCCGGATACTTATCGTGGTTATGCACAGTATAATCATTTTATAGATTTTGTTCGGGGTAAATGTACAACAAGAATAGCAACAATTAATGTTGAAGAAATTAACTCAAAATCAAGACTAATTAAATCTGAACACGGACGTGTACTTAATGATCTAAGAAATTTATTTTCCAGCATCAGCACTTCCTACAACGATGACTTAAAAAATCAAATAATTGAGACAATACAACATTTGAATCAGGTTGCATCAGACTTAGAATATGTAAATAAGGCTATCGTTGATAGAGAAAAAACATTAAACGTACCGGTAGATAGATTTCTTAGTACTTATATAGTTAATGAAGATGATCCTATTCAGCGTATAAGCTATAAACGTTTATTTAAAACAGTATTTCTTAAATATTATGGAATCACAGAAGAACAGATACCAACATTTGTAATTCCTGGATTTAACTCTGAAGAGCTAAAGAAATCAGTTAATGATCTTATTGATGAACATTTTAAAAGAATATGTGATTCATGGAAAAAAATTAATACCTACACAAACTATTCTTAAATAAAATAATGATCCACATGGTGGAGGTCGTCATATCTCACCTGGTATTGTTAATATAACATTTACGATCGCGGTCAATCTAGTATGTGACGTAATTGATGACAGTTATCAAGTAGATCTTTCAAAGTCTAACCAGGCCCAACAGGGGTATATACTATATACATTCAGTCCTAAAGATCCACCCGGGTGGTTAATTGTATCTGAGCCAATTAATCCAGTTTATCTACGTGTACATAATCCATTATTATCAAGAATAAATTTCAAACTTACTGACCAGGCAGGAAACATTTTGGATCTAAGACAAGAGTCTCTTAATATTAATTTGTATATACGCTCGTAGAACGTCTGATTAAATAATCAGGGGCAAAAAAATAATCTGATTAGTAAATACATGAATAATAATCAATTTCTATGATTAAAGCAATTGTATATATAATAAAGCGAGATAACTCGGCTATCTCTCTCTGCGGAGTAAATTGAACGATTATTTCCCTTACTACTACGTCGTTACCTGTACAAACCCAGTTGTATATACGTGTATAGCGTATTAGTCCGTCTGTCTGTTACCTTAACGAACTATAACTCATACATGCAATTATTTTATAAATTTTGAAAAATTGAAGTACAGTTATACATTCTATTAGTAATACAAGTTCTGTGAGACAGCGCAAATATTTTATATATACTTAAATTTAACTGTATTATTGATAAGAGAGCGATGGCCGAAGTGGTAAGACGGTTGGACGTAGATCGAAGTTGTGCAGACTCTCGTGTGTTCGAGTCTCCAAAAATGCTAAAGATATTTTATCTTGCATTTGGCGACGGATGCTATTTAATTGGGGGAACCCGGAGCATTTCCTCGAAATCCACAACAGACAAAATACACTCTCCTACCATACACCCTTGAGGGGTGTACCTTTTACACTCCCCGGGGTTTTGTATGGGGGGAGAGTGTACAAAATCTGTTGGACGTAGACAAGATTCCCCCGTCATCACCATTTGTATATATTTCATAACCATACAATCATATGTCATTAGGATAAGTTTATGTTTGTGCCGTCCACAATCAAATCAAAATCATAAACCATTTGTATATATTTCATAACCATACAATATATGTTTGTGCCGTCCACAATCAAATCAAAATCATAAACCATTTGTATATATTTCATAACCATACAATATATGTTTGTACCGTCTGCAAAAAATATAATTATAAGCATCTGTATATAATCATAAGCATCTGTATATAATCATAATCATCCTCAAAAAACAGTCCCCTGACCTTCTGATCCTGCTAGGATGTCATATGGCAACCTAGAGGTTCACATATGGTTATGGGGACTACATTTTTTTAAATAATTATTCAGAGACTGATATTATTTTTTATTTTAAAGAAATATTTATATATATAATGAACCAAGAAAACATTAATGATATTATTTCTGCTATTAAAAAATTAAAACATAATGAAATAAATCTCTCTGATAATCTCGATCCTGAGAAAATATTATGCGATTATGAAATATTTAAACAAAGAAAAATTGACAATAAATACACATTACCATCCAATTATAAATTTGTAAAATTAATCTATCAGTCTATGTTAGAATCCTTGGCAATGGTAAATGAAAAGCAGGTAAAGCTATTTGCGCCTCTTGCACGTTCGATCGAAAATATCAGATCCGAACTATCTCGTGAGTACGAGAAAAAGAAGATTGTGGATAATCGTGTAATGCAATTAAGAAAGATTATGTTATTTGATTCTGTCAAAAATGAGAGTGACACTGAGAGCAGTGACGGTGAAGGTACCCATAGCAAAATATAGAGTCGAACTATATACAATTTATTTATTAGGAGTACAGAGTTAGATATATTCAAATATTATCGGCTGATCGTATTTTATTGAATATGCAGATTTGTATGTTTTATTCGCGACAAATTGCACCGATCGTGGATTTATGCTAAAATGTTTTGCAGCCGCATTAATTGAGGGAAAAATTATTTCTTGTACTGTTTCTGTATTCATGGATTTAATAGCTCTCTTTCCGAATAATTTACATTTTCCAGTATTTCCACGTGCAGAATTCTGACTTTGTGGAATAGCTTGCAGGTTAGAAAACCGATTATGCTGGGGATCTCCATCAATATGATCAACTACAAGTCCATCTTTGATCAATCCAAAATGACATTCGTAGATAAATCTGTGTGATAAATAATGTTTTTTTCCTCCAACACTAAATCTAAAATAACCACGATTATAAACAGTACCAACTGGCTTTTTTGATCGGCAGTTTCTAATAACACCATCTCGCGATGCTTCATAATTTGTATATACTGGATGTTTTACAAATTCGTGTTTATTACGAAATGCTTCTTTTCTTAATTCTCTTATAATATCATTGTCGATCATTTCATCATAAGTCTGATTTGTCTGAGTCATTTTATATAATAATATTATTTGTCTAAATCATTGTTTTGAAATCTGGTCAGATAATCTTCTACGGTTTGTATAGGAGATTTACCTGACGATGTATTATTTTTTTTGTCATAATATCGTTTTAATTCCTGTATTTTTTTCCGCCACATTTTAAACACAGCTGAGTTTTTTTATCTTACTCCAACACCGCATTGCACACACGGTATTGGTCCTGTACTTCCATTTTTGATACTTTGCGCATGATTTCCGCAGTATTCATTCACGCACGATTTATTACAAGGAGAAATATATCCAATTTTGAGCCAAGCACATTTGTTCTTTGTTTCAATCATTATATATATACAAAAATTTTAATTTAAATATTTGTCTTAATTATATGAACGAATTATCGGCAATTGAACCTAAAAGAGCTAGATTCGATCTCGACAGACTATCAGAATATAAATTTAGTACTTTGATGCAAGATCTGGCATTAACAAATGAGGATATAACCGAACGTATTCGTGAAGCCAAGAAGGAATTTCGTAATAGTGGTGCTGCTCATGTATGGTCAACATTCAGAGTCGGAAATGTTACTAATATAATGAATGACAAACGAGGAAAGCAATTATTAATCACCTTGATGATCAAAAATATTTTATTTTAATAAAATTTATTGTAAATACAGAAGAAGATACTTGGATTATTCGTGACAAGCGCGATCCAGTACGCATACAGTCAGGAAATAATATTGTTCTCTTAAATAATAAGTCTAAACCCGGAATACTAACCGGTGTTGATACGGCATATTATGAACGTGCATATCCAGTTACTGCAGTTGTATATGCATTATATCCGCTCAATAATAAACCTGACGTCAATAATCTAAAGCCTATGAAATTGTCAGAGTCAAGAATAAACTGTGTAGCTGAACGAGTTACAGAACATTTCATAAACGCGATACGTGGTAATGGTTTAACAGATTTACGACGTAAAAAAATAAATACGTGGGCAGAATCGGTTAAAGATACTGGAGCATCTATTAAAGATGTTGCTGATCTAGAAAAGAAATTAAGATTTCCAATAACAGTAAAGACGCTGACAGGAGAGATTTTATATAAATCAAAATATGAATCAAGAGGAGCTCCAATAGATATCATTGATCATAATTCGCATGCGTGGACCTCAGCAGTAACAATATTTCCACGAGATAGAGCGGTTAAATTTTATGATGGATATATATTTGATTTTATCAAAAATATCAGTAAAAGTGACCCTGTATCCGTTTGGTTATTTCAAAGTTCAGAATATGATTATTACGATCAGTTTGTACGGCCTAATGGTGATATTTACCGTACAGAATCTCTTAATGTAGAAATGGAACATCTTGCGCTGAAATATACTTCTGACGATGTCAAAGTTAGACAATTATTAAATAATTGTTTTACAGTTCCATCTGTAGCGGCTCATTTCGCTCAGGAGAAAAATTTATGGAAACCAACACGATCGGAATTTCTTGAAGATATCCATAAAAGCTGCGTAGAATATGGACACGGAGGATTGTGGAATACTAAATATAAGTATAATGACGTTATATCTGTTGATATGGTAGCATGTTATCCTGGAAGTTTTCTTGGATACGGAGAATGTTCTGAATACTTTAAGAGATTCGGACATCCATCACACGAGATGACCAGGGTTGCGATAAACGGACATTTACCAGATTTTGACTTAACCGGATTTGCTCATGTAGAATCATTTGAGTTTGCAGAAAATCTCCATCCGATTACTTATGCTTGGTTTGGAAGACATTTTTCAGAAAAATGTTGGGTTCCAATAGTACTATTGCGATATATGCTTGATGTTGGAATTTTAACATTATTGAAGGTGAGTGAGGCAATTATATCGTATAGTCCACAGAAGCAAGTTTGGTTACCAGAACCAAATAGATTTAATATTGAAGATGCCAGGAAAGAATTCCCTAATCTTAATGAATATGACATCATTAAAATTACTAATAATATACCTAAATGCAGGGACGAGCATGATGAGAAACTTGCAAAAGATCTTGGTAGAAAGATAATTGGTAAATTTACTCAAGGAGGAGCATATGATCATAAAAGACACTGTACAAGATTGATTATGGACGATGCTGAACTCGATTTTATAATTGCTGATACAACAGAAAAAATACATTTATAAATCGGAGTAATGCTTATTTGTCAGACGGAACCAAACTAGGTACAATTGTGAGTTATCTTGATGGTGACTCACCACAATTTACTCATTTAAGATCATCTATGTTGGCATATGTTTCTATAAATCTACTGTCTATGATAAATAGATTTCCTCGTGATGCTGTCAGAGTCGCTACGGATTCATTTTATATAAATAAAAAATATACAGATTTGTTAAAACCGCTACTTGGTAATGGTGAATGGGGATCATGGAGAATAAAACAAGAAAATATACTTAGTTATTCTGAATCCGCCGACGTTGAAATTAAGGAAATATATTACAAAAATAATAATCAAGTATCAAAGTCATCAGCACCATCTGTATCTGATCCTGTGGCTAGACATAAGACTGTTTATCTTAATGGATGCGGTTGTTCAGGTAAAACAACGCGTGTGATTAAATTATTCATGAATAATAATTCAGATATAATTGTTTTGACACCGACACATAAACTCACCAGAGAGATAAAAGAGCGAGGAGTAAAATCATGTACTTATCATAGTTTCTTTAGATGGTGTGGAGACACATGGACTCCTGAACGAATGGGTGAGAAATATATACCTAAATATATTATATGGGACGAGATATGCACGGTGTCGTTAGAAATATTAAAAACATTTCTTGATTGGTTATTGACAAAGAATACTGCTGTGATAATGTGTGGTGATCATGGTCAACCACCACCCTTTGTTGGACAGTCTCCACATGAATGGCTGAAGAATAACGTAGATTATTATGAAGAAATAAATGATGACTATAGAGCTATTGATGAACCGCTGAAGGAGTTTAAAAGATTAATTAGACTACAACCAGACAGAGTACAATGTGAAATAATGCGAGCAGTAATTCCAGAGACTTCTATGAAAGATTTTGTAAATTTATGGAATCCCGCTGATTTAATAGTTGCAAGTAGAAAGATAGTTCGTGATGAACTACAGGATAAATTATTTCTGTTACATAAAGAAAAGTTTTCAGATCTACCTGTACCTTTGTGTTATCGCCCCTCAGATACTCGACGACAGAATATTGATGTTGAAATTCCTGGTGGTGGAATACAGAATCTTGTCTTGAACGATATTATTTTAGTCGATATTAATGTCGTTGAGAATGCGCTGAGTATGAATAAATCACCGTGGACGTTAGGATACGCCATAACTATTCACTCGTCACAGGGGTTAGATATTTCCGATACAAATATCTGGATTATAGATGATCGGATTGAATGGTCAAATTTAGTCTATCTCGCAGTTTCTAGAGTCAGAAGAATATCTCAACTACATAGGGTTATTATAAATTTTACAGAAAATAATAATCAGACTGTTAGCAATGACGTAATAAGAAAGAAACTATATGGTTATAAGCAATGTGACAAAAAAAAATAATCGTGACTTTGATATTGATATTGAATTTATTATAACACTAAAACAACAACAAAATAATCATTGTGCAAGTTGTAACTGTAATATGTTATGGCAATATTCGAATAATAATCCAAGACAATTTACCGTAGACAGAATTAATAGTGATATTGGTCATACACGTAATAATGTGATACTGACCTGTCTTGAATGCAATCGACGTAGAGGTTCTGGTTATGTAATTGTATGTGGTGGTAATTGTGTGTCTTTAGGAATTACCTGTAATTGTTCACGTACAAATCCACGTTGAGGGGCTGTCGAATCCAGTCTGTAGATTGGAGGTCTACCAGTGGATCTAACCACACTAGAAATTGTATGTGTAGTCACGCTCTAGATAGGATCAGTTGCTCTTTTTTTACCACCTTCAAGTTCGCCAGGTTCATATAAATATCTTACAGTTACATTACCTAATACCGGTTGAGATTGTTGTCTGTCATTGCTACGGGGTATATATTTTTTTGTAATTGCATTAGAAGGTTTCATGGAAGTTGAACGAGTAATTTCATTATTTAACGCAGCTATCACACTTGGTAACCTTGCAACCCATTCACGAGATCTCTCACCGGACTTAAAGTCAGTAGATATTTCTTTTGCGTATTGGTATCCAAATAACCGCTCGGCAAGTGTCCGATTAAATCGTTCAACAATTGCCTGATCACGATGAATTTCAGTGTATCCTCGTCTGATTTTAACGTTATGTTTTTCCATCAACGATAATACTGCACCGAGAAATTCTTTGCCAGGATCAACTTGTAATAACTGTGGCCATCGCAAAGGTCCTCGCTGATAAATTCGTTCAACCGCAGATGCAACTTCAGATGCTGTCTTTGTTGATAATGGTTCCGCTTCTTTATATCTACTTGCAACGTCAACGACAGTTAATGCGTATTTGTATGTGCGTGATTGACGTTTACCAATTTTAATGGTATCGTGTGGTAAAATAAAATATCTGCTTGATGAACCTCATTAGGGACG
>JAECUM010014658.1:0-57863 GCA_016617855.1 Megalonaias nervosa
GGTGGAACCAAGGCACCTGGTATTTCAACTTCAACATTTTGTCGTCGAGTATCTGCTGGGCGATAGCACAAAGGTACATGTAGATCCGGAAACTTTTCTTTATGTAACGTAAATAATTTCTTTTGTAGTTCATCACGAACTATCTTTCTACTCGCGACTATCAAATCAGCAGGTCTCCATAAAGTCCAAAATTCATTCATAGAAATTTCTGCAATTACTTTACGCAGTATCTCGCATTGTGTTTGATCTGGCTGCAGTCTGATTAATCTTTTAAGCTCTTTTAGCGGTTCATCAATAGCTCTATGGTCATCATTTATTTCTTCGTAATAATCTACAAATGTTTTCAACCATTCATGTGGAGACTGTCCAACAAAGGGTGGTGGTTGACCATGATCGCTACACATAATTACAGCAGTATTCTTCAATAACAACCAATCAAGAAATGTTTTTAGTGTTTCTAACGACACCGTGCATATCTCGTCCCATATGATATACTTGGGTATATATTTTTCACCCATCCGCGATGGATTCCAGGTATCTCCGCACCATCTAAAGAAACTATGATATGTACATGATTTTACTCCTCGTTGTTTTATTTCTCTAGAAAGTTTATGTGTAGGTGTCAAAACAATTATATCTGAGGTATTATTTATAAATAAGTTAATCGCACGAGTTGTTTTACCTGACCCTCCACACCCATTAAGATAAACTGTTTTATGTATAGATACAGGATCATACACAGATGATGCAGATGACTTTGATATTTGATTATTATTTCTGTAATATGTCTCCACAATTTCAACATCGGCAGATTCAGAATAACTAAGTATATTTTCTTGTTTTATCCTCCATGTCCCCCATTCACCATTACCGAGTTTTAATAAATCTTTATATTTTTTGTGTACATAAAATGAATCCGTAGCGACTCTGACAGCGTAACGAGGAAATCTGTTTATCATCGATAATAGATTTATCGAAACGTACGCTAGCATCGAAGATCTTAAATGAGTAAACTGTGGTGACTCGCCATCAGTATAGCTCACAATGGTACCTAGTTTTGTTCCATCTGATAAATAAGCATTACATCTGTTTATAAATGTGTTTTTCTCCATCGTATCAGCGATTATAAAGTCGAGTTCAGCATCGTCCATAATCAATCTTGTACACGCTCGTTTATGATCATGTGATCCTCCTTGTGTAAACTTACCGATTATTTTTCTGCCGAGATCTTTTGCAAGTTTCTCATCATGCTCGTTCCTGCATTTACTTATTTTAATGACATGATCTTCATCAATATCAGGGAATTCTTTCCTGGTATCATCGATATTAAATTTGTCCGGTTCTGGTAACCAAACTTGCTTCTGTGAACTATACGATATAATCGCTTCAGTTACTCTCAACGATATTAAAAATCCAGCATCAAGCATATATCGCAATAGTACTATCGGAACCCAACGTCGCTCTGAAAAATGTTTTCCGAACCAAGTATAAGTAATCGCATGGAGATCTTCTCTAAACTCGAATGATTCTACGTGAGCAAATCCTGTTAAGTCAAAATCTGGTAAGGGTCCGTTTATCGCAACCCTGGTCATGTCATGTGTAGGATGTCCGAATCTCTTAAAGTATTTAGAACATGCTCCATATCCAAGAAAACTCCCAGGATAACATGCTACCATATCAACCGAGATAACATCATTGTAATCGTATTTGGTGTTCCATAATCCACCGTGCCCATATTCTATACAACTTTTCTTGACATCTTCAAGAAATTCCGATCGTGTCGTTTTCCATGAATTTCTCTCCTGAGCGAAATGAGCAGCGACTGACGGAACAGTAAAACAATTATTCAATAATTGTCTAACTATGACATCATCAGAGGTATATTCACGCCAAAGGCGCTGCGCAAGATGTTCCATTTCCTCATGGAGAGATTCTGTACGATAAATATCACCATTAGGTCGTACAAATTGATCATAATGATTATATTCCGAACTCTGAAATAACCAAACAGAAACAGGATCGGTTTTACTTATATTTTTAATAAAATCAAAGATATCACCGTCATAAAATTTAACCGTTCTATCTCGTGGAAATATTGTTACTGCAGCAGTCCATGCGTGCGCGTTATGATCAATAATATCTATCGGAGTTCCATTTTTTATATATTTCGGTTTGTACAAAATCTCTCCGGTTAACGTTTTTACTGCTATTGGAAATCTTAATTTCTTCTCTAGCTCAGCAACGTCGCTGATAGACGCTCCGGTATCTTTAACCGACTCTGCCCATGCATTTATTTTTTTAAGTCTTAAATCTGTTAAGCCATTACCACGTATCGCGTTCGTAAAATGTTCTGTAACTCGTTCAGCTACACAGTTTATTCTTGATATTTTCATCGGCTTGAGATCTGCAACATTAGGTTTATCATTCAGCGAATATATTCCATAGACAACTGCAGTCGCTGGATAACTTTGTACATAGTAAGGTTTATCAACCAGTAAGTATTCCAGGTTTGGATCTGTTATTTAAGAGAACAATATTACCCCCGGACTGCACACGGACTGGATCACGCTTATCACGAATAATCCAGATATCGTCATCTGTCTCTACAATAAACTTTATTAAAATGAAATATTTTTGATTATCAAGGTGATTAATAATTACTTTTCCTCGTTTGTCGTTCATCATATTAACGATATGTCCTATCCTGAAAGTTGACCATGCATGAACTGCACCATCATCACGAAATTCCTCACGGATACGTTTAATTATATCCGCATTCGTTAAAGCTAAATCTTGCATCGAAATACTAATTTTATACTCGGGTAGTCTGTCAAGATCGAATCTGGTTGCGTAGGGTTCAATTGCGGATAATTCTTCCATATTATAATTAAGGCAAATATATATTTAATTGAATATTAATCTTTTGTATATGATTCAACCAAATCACTGCAACTGGCTAAAAATCGGTTATACGTCTCCGTGTAACAGATCATGTGTGAATGAATACTGTAGTTATCATATGCAATGCGTCAGAAATGGGAGTCTAGGACCAAAACCGTGTATTGTTTGTAGTGCTGGAGTGCGAGGAAAGACTCAACTGTGTGCGCAATGCGGTGGTAAAAAGTACAGAGAGCTGAAACGATATTACGATAAAAAATATAACGCTGACTCTCCTATAAAAACCGAAGAAGATTATCTGGCTAGATTTTCAAAAAACAATGATTTAGACAAATAAATATTATATATATAAATGGAACAAAATGAGTTTGTGTCACATCCAATCCTTACTAATTATGAAGCATCTCGAGAAAGTGTGATTAGAAACTGCAGATTGAAAAAACCAGTCGGTAGTGTTACCAATACTGGTTATCTTGCGTTTAATACCAAAGGAAATAAACATTATTTATTTCACAGGTTCATTTTTGAGTGTTATTTTGGATTGATTAAAGACGGATTTGTAGTTGACCACTTGGATGGGAATCCCAAGAATAATCGGTTACCTAACCTGCAGGCTATTACACAGAGAGAGAATATTACACGTGGAAATACTGGAAGGTGCAAAGTATTCGTAAAGAGAGCTATTAAATCAGTGAATACAGAGACTGGGGAAGAAATTAGTTTTGAATCAATTAATTCTGCTGCCAGCTATTTTGATATACATCCACAATCGGTACAACACGTGGCAGAAAATATATATAAATCTTCCTTTTCCAAAAGATTTGCACAAAAAATAAAATTTCAATACGTTTAGTCTACCGTATTTTTAATGTTACCAAATAATTACTTGATACCTACTGAGATATAATGGTTGGGATACAATATGAGGTATCCACAATGCGAAACATATCCAAATCTATGATACATACTGAAAACATAATGGTTGGGATACAATATCCACGTGTGTAGGTTGCATTATACTAAGCAGAATGTTGATTTTCCCAAGGATTTTGTTTAGCTATTATCACAATCCCTGACTCTGTCAGGGGTCCATCATTATCGCTGTCATTTTCACTCGTATTTTCGCAATGCTCTCTTAACTGTCTTATACGAAAGTTCATAATCTTTCTCTGTTCGTATTCATGAGATAATTCTAGCTTGATTTTGTCAATAGCGTTTGAGAGAGGTACAAACAATTTTACTTGATCATCAGTGACAGTTGCCAGTGACTTTAACATTCCTTGTTGGATAATTTTCATAAATTTATAATCAGCGGATAGCGTAAATCTGTTCTCGTTCTTTCGTTGTTGTAATGAGTCAAAATCACATAGAATCTTTTCAGCATTAAGATTATCAGATACATTGATACCGTTATGTTGTAATTTTTTAATCGCAGAAACAATGACATTGATATTTTCAAAATTCATTATATAATAAGTGTTTATTTAATATAAAAAAATATTAGCCCCATGACTTTTTTTGTCAGGGAGCTGTTTTTGTGTGATATATGGTTATATACAATGAAGATAATGGTTATATACAATGAAGGTGATATATGGTTATATACAATGAATATAATGGTTATATACAATGAAGGTGATATATGGTTATATACAATGAAGATGATGGTTATATATAATGAAGGTGATATATGGTTATATACAATGAAGATGATGGTTATATACAATGAAGGTGATATATGGTTATATACAATGATGATAATGGTTATATACAATGAAGGTGATATATGGTTATGTACAATGAAGGTGATATATGGTTATATACAATGAAGATGATATATGGTTATATACAATGAAGATGATAGTTATATATAATGAAGGTGATATATGGTTATATACAATGAAGATGATGGTTATATATAATGAAGGTGATATATGGTTATATACAATGATGATAATGGTTATATACAATGATGATAATGGTTATATACAATGAAGGTGATTATGATTATATACAATGATGATAATGATTATATACAATGATGATAATGGTTATATACAATGAAGATGATTATGATATATACAATGAAGATGATGGCCTTTTCTCTACCTGTGAACAGAAACTAGCACACCCACCCCAAATATCAAATCCGTAGGGTGCAAAACTGACACCTACTACGTGTTGACACGCGGGTAGGTATACTAATTTCTATTCACAAATAGACTAGGGCTCGGCCAAGGCCCCAATAGATTATAAATCTTGGCCTAAAATCGCCTCCCGCAGACAATTTGTCTTTCTCGGGTTTCGAACCATGGGCGCCAGGACGAGAGTTTCTACGCGCTATCAACTGAGCTATCGGACCTTGTTATAAATACATACTGAAAAAGTTAATATGTGTTTACCAATAGCCTATTTCCTAAAAACTACAGTAACAAAAACCACAGTTTTCTGTGTAAAATGGGATTTCTAGTTTCCAAAATATATATATAATTCTACATTAACACTGTGCGTAAGCCGTAACCAAGGAAATTGATTTAGTCATAGCGGATGTTCTTAAAATAACTTTACGCGGTACAGCCGTTATGGAATAATCAATATGCAGCCCAACCTTCTAGATAATAGATTTCGATTGCGCACTGTGCGGGGATTTTATGTAAACAAAGAATACAGTATTATAGACAAGCACTATACATCCGGATATTTTTTTTTTGTTACGATAACGCTCTATGAGCGTACATACAGGTTTATATTTAGTTCTTCATTTCTTGTGTCCAGAATGCGATTGTTTTGGTCTGTAAGTTTAAAGTGTATCCTTGATAGTAACGGATTATGAACTCGCAGGTACACGGGGTTAATTGGCTCTGATACAATTAACCAACCGGGAGGTGCCAACGGACTAAAACTGTATAATATGTACCCTTGCTGGGCCTGGCTAGACTTAGAAAGATCTACCTGATAGCTACCTTCAATAACATCGCATACCAGATTGACTGCAATAACTGATGTTATGTTTACAATACCTGGCTATATATGACGTCCGGCACCAAAGGGATTGTTATTGTGTTTTAGTAGAACCGGTGGTGGGGCTATTTTTTTCCACGATTCAATTACTCCCGGATAATATTCTTCAATAAGATCATTTAATGATTTCTTCATTTCAGCGTTATTTAAATCTGGTATAATAAATGTTTGTAAATCTTTTTCTGTTATTTTGTAATGATTAAGAAATAACTGTTTACGCTCTTGATTAGTGTAACCCTGTTCATTAAGATTAGTTGCAACGTTTATAATACTTCGATTGGCGATGTATAAATCAAATAAGATCCCATTTAAGTGTTTTATTGACTCGATTATTTGCTGCTTGACATTATGATCATAATGTTGAGATAATGAAATAAGTAAACTTCTTAAATCATTAAATGTTTTATCGTATTCAGGCTTAAGAGTACCTAAAAATTCTTTAAAGAATTTTTCATCAACAATCTGTCGATTCCGCGTCCTGGTTTCTACGACGAAATCAAATGCTGATCTAGATATCCTGGGAATACTTTTACCGTCAAAATCGGTAAAGTAATGTGTATGATGCCATGGATCATGTTCAAATATTAATTTCCATGGATCTTTTCCTCGATATTCTGGATCTTTAATGAATTTTTTTTCACTCGTTTTAAATTCATTTTTAGTTGGTTCTGAAACTCCATTATAAACAGGTGCGACTTCAGGCCATCCTAACACTGATCTGATCGAACTTTGATAAATATCTACGAGGTAATCAGGAGAATTTATTTCAATCACCGCTGATAGTGTTGATTTGTAAACAGTAATAGCTATTTTAGATTCTTTCCCTGTGATAGATTTAATTCTGCGTTGGAACTCATCATCAATCTGTTCTATTTGAT
This sequence comes from Megalonaias nervosa, assembly GCA_016617855.1. Classification (NCBI taxonomy): domain Eukaryota; kingdom Metazoa; phylum Mollusca; class Bivalvia; order Unionida; family Unionidae; genus Megalonaias; species Megalonaias nervosa. Next base: position 6,798 of record JAECUM010014658.1, read on the forward strand.
AACTACCCATTGTAATTCCAACAACTTGCCAATCAGGTGTTCCATCTGGTTTATTTTTATTCGCAAATACCAGTGAATTATTTGCTGGTTGTCCACCAAATGGTTTTGACCTGATATTTGGCCAACTATGATAAACTCGTAATTGTGCTAGCGCTATTTCCTTTGCTGGAATTGCAGTTGGAAAATTAACGCTAAATTCAGGATTGGTTGAACTTAATGATATCATAGTAGTTTTGACGGCGTTGTATTAGCTACGATCTGCTGAAGTAATTCTAACGATGACATTATTATTATCGTTATTATTTAATTCTCCATCTTTCCGTTATTGTCATTAGCGATTATGAATGCTTCATCGTAGGTTTTCATTATCATTACGAACTCCTCATCGGATATTTTACCATCACCGAGATACGCTGAAATATACGAGCATAATTTAGTGTAGGCGGCTGTTGCTGTGTGCAATTTCATTATGTACTCGTTTAGTTTATCATTTGTACACGTAGATATTTTCTTAGCGATAATACTGAAAATACCTGCGCATGTTGTTGCCGTTGAAACTATAATTGTTACAACTGCAGGCGCTGTCATCGTTATTGTTGATAGTAATAATCCAGTTCCAGCAATAACAGCAGAAACCGAGTATACCATTATATCAATAATAACAATACGTCGCCGATATTTTTTTACCTTTATCGTGTAATCGTCGATGATATTTTTTAGTTTGGTTTGACACTCACATACTTGAGCGTATCTGTGACGTTGAACGTCGATAAATGACTCTTGATTCATTATATTTATCAAGGTAACTAATTGAGGAGTTTCACATACAAATTCCAAACACCACCAGTATAACGCTCTGGTTAAATTTTTATCAGATGCTTCCAGCAGAAATGTTTCTTCCGCATCTTTATTTATTATGACGGATACAACTCCAGAAAAAGTATCGATTGAATGACGCCATGGAAATGTAGTAAATATACTGAATTTTGCTATGCTAAATATAGACAGCCTGTATACGCCAGTGACTTCTGCGGTGTGTTTGAGATTATTATCTTGCAGTGTCCATACTCCTAATCCTGATGCTACTGTGTATACTATGTTGAAGATCTGCTTGTGAGGCATTCCAGCAAGTAACTTTGTTACTAGATTCGTTTTTTCAATGATATTAGGAATTCCACTAACAATATCGTTGATTTTCATGTTAATGTCGGCAAGTTTTATGTCAACAACTGCTGGACTTCCAAAAAAGTCATTAATAGATCTGTTTACATTTCTACGAAAATTTAGAAATGTTTGTACATGATTAATATAATCAGCTCTAAATGTAGCAATTCCATCATTGATCGTCGTTAACGAAGTCATTATTGCAATTTCCTTATCATCGACGTGTTTCTTCATTGCAGCGTCAAAATCTGTTTCTGGTGTTCTGAGATTATTAATATCATTATTATTCATGTCGAGAAATGCACGCATTATACCACCGCGCACTGACACGTATTTGGATTCTTGATCATCGACGTATTTTTTTGTTGCTGCATCTGTATCTGCGATTGGATCTCCAAGATGTGTAATTTTTCTTCTTGACATAATGATGTCACCGGTAAATACATCACCAGTTTTCTTAACATAGTCGTTAACCGATTTACCGGAATCCTGTATTTTACCTTGATCAGTAAAAGTAACGATATTATTAACAACCGCGTTGGGAATTCGTACAAGTACATCTGGTAGTTGTATGTTACTCGTTTTTAATCGTCCTTGTTTGTCCTGAAAAACGACGACTTCATTTTGATCCACACTTGTGATATTTAATAAATCATCAATTTCATTTCTGAGCTGATCAAGAGTTGCATATTTAGATAAATCGACCTTCTCCTTATCTTTGCGAGTAGATCTTCCATAAATATCTACCATTATATTTACTGATATCTGTTTAAGTGTTATGACGTAGTGTAGTGAACGCTTGCACGACTTTATGAGGTGGCGCTGTTGATTTTGATACAGCATCAAGCACAGCGAGGGTTTCACGACCGCATATTGGAGGATCAGTTATTTTTTGTGTTGGTAGTGTTGAATACCAGATTGGAGCAGTATTATTGCTGACATAATGAAGAAATTCTTTTGGTGGTGCTAATCCATACGAATCGAAATAAATAATTCCACGCGGATCAATTGCATATGCGACCCAGTGCGTGCCTGGGCCAGAATTTTTATCGAGATTAATAATACCGGTTTCATGTTGCATTGCAACGGTAGGTAATTGATCGCGCATAAAAACACCTCTAAAAATTTTTATTTTTAATTGCTTAGCAGCATTAAGTAAATCAAAATTGGACATAGGTGATATTAGTAAACTGTCCCGGGAAGTCTTAGACCCTTTCCGTACCACGAAGGCGGGGTTCCTGGTAATCTTAGACCCTTTCCGTACCACGAAGGCGGGGTTCCTGGTAGTCTTAGACCTTTTCCCTTTTTTTTGATTCCTTGTCCGGTTGCTTTCTTTAACGCCATTCCAGCAGCTGTTCCAACAGCACCTAGCGCAGCTGCTTTTGCAACAGCTGGGGCTGCAGCTGCTATTAAAGCTGGTATAGCTGCGAGAAGTGGAAATATACCACCCGATTTAGCGATATCTTTGATGGCGCCCGCAGAAAGATTAAGTTTGACGCCTTTATTTGATTTTTTAGCATCATTGAAGTTTTTGAACTGACGCTCGGTCAACGATAGTTTATTTGCACCGGTCATCTGTTCTCGCTTTAGCGATATTTTTATTCCACAGTTATTTTTGATGCTGATTGCAGCTTTTTAATCTGACCAGGAGTCAGACTCACACTAACGTGATGATATGACATTATTAATATTATGAACGATCTAATTACATGTTTATTTACATATTTTCTACTGGGGCATCAATAACTCTCATTCGTCCACCAACACCTTCGAGTAACATCGATTTATCGCTGAGTATAACAGCAATTGCTCTGTAATTAGGGATTTCTATAATATTTCTGTTAACACGAGCTCGAAAGATTATGTCAACGACTGATTGTCTGGTTAAATCTAAATGTTCTAGTGAAAAGTAATAAATCGGGTATAAAGTTTTAAAATCTAGCTGCGATATTTGTAAACCAGTATCAATATTTTGATCACGTCCCATGAACGACATAAGACGATGATATGCACGTGCTACATGATTATTTTCAAAACTCAGTAATATATCTTCGGATGGTTCTTGATGTCCATTTATCCTCAGAGATATTTCAGAAACATCAAGATTGTCGAATATCATTGCACTACGTTCTTGACTATTTAATCGTGCACCACTTTGAAAAGCAATAAATATATGCCGTGGTGCAGAAACACCCTGCTGAGAGGCTATTTGCCATGTAAATAAACCATTAGTATTACCCTGGATAGCATCTGTGTTCATTGTTAACCATGACAAAGTTGATTTACCACCTTGACTCATAAAAGTAAGTAACCGATCTTCTTCAGATATTGACGGAGTCATCACTGGCATCCACAGGGAAAGTTTTGTTAGTTCTACTTTACCATCATCACCAGCGGGTCGCCATATTGCATCATTGTCTGTGCCTTTTCGTACAAGTACAACAGTATGTTTGGCTCCGAAAATGATTTTTCTGATATTTCTACAGAATCCAAAAATATGTGAAAGTGGAATCGCACATGAAAATTTTCTCCTATTACCGCTTAACATCGCTCGACGTGTTGCAAATCCTATGTTGAAATTTTCATTCATCGATAATACTGCAGGAGTTTCTGCGGTTCCTGCAGCATTTCTTACATTACCTATAGTTACGTTTCTGTTATCAGGAAAATTGGTTGTATCCTTTGCAAACATCATTGACGGGCCAGCCGATCTTGAATAATCGTCGCTGTATCTGCAAGACCCAAGTATCGTCGTGGCAACGTCGACGTCTTTCTGGATTGATTCAATATTTTTTCCGTCAATCATGTACGTAGCGCTATCAAACAACGCCATAATACCATTATTAACAAAACCAACCCTAACATCAGCTCCATATTCTACTGGTGCTGCAGGATTAGCGTTATTTAAAATTTCACCTTCGACTTCAATAAATGCCTCAGCAGGTAGAAAATACCTACTTGTATCTTGAACCTGTAATTCGATTCGTCCACGCTGATCTGGAATTCGTGCGTCGTAAGAATAATACTGATAATCGCGCACAGACTCATCTTTGAGAACTGGTGCGTCCATGTCAAACGCGGGGTCAGATACACGCTTAAACATCTTTATTATTATCGTCTTCGTCTAACTCGAAGACCACTTCGGGAAGTGAGACCACTTCCTGCTATCAGACTAGCGGTTATATTTTTTTCCTTTTCCGACATCGGGATATCAGCTAACTCTGCTAGTTTTTGATTAGCGGCTTGATTTATTATTTTACTGACATTTGCTGGCATCACTTCAGTGCTAGCCAATTTCACAGGTTGAGGTCGGGTCGCTTGTGGTCTGCGTATTAATCGTGATAGTCTATCTTTGATTGCTGAGAAACGCTTTGCTAGCAATATTACCAACAGCGCCTATACCTTTTTCACGAACAACATCAATAGCTTTCATGCCCAGTTGCTTTGCAATCGGTATTGCTTTTGGGGCTATTCTTCTAAACAGACCCTGAACAATATCACCTAGTCCATCTCCGTAGGTCGTTTTGTATACTGGTAATCGAGAGTTTATTACCCTGACCATGGTAGGTCCACGTTGAGTACCATGCACGATCATTTTGTTATTAAATGACTTTATCACTAATTGTATCTAATCACTGTGGTAGTCATCGGCGATTTCGTTAATGAGGGACCGATATACATTAATATCCATGATACCACCTGTAAATAATCGTTTACAAATATCAGCTGCTTCATTAATGATTTCTGATGAATTATTACCAGCTCGTTTTCCTCCAATGAGGATTTCTAGTCGATCAACATCAGCAAGGACATTATTGGGACAGGTAATAAGACCACTTCCTAGACCACTTCCAGTTGCACCGGGAGTATCATAAAATTCTTCTTCTTCTTCCTTACCTGTTGTTTGGACTGGTTGTAGTTGTTGTGATCGTGGTAATTTAATCTGTGGTGATTGTTGTAATATTGTAAATTCTTCCTTTGGTGTTTTTTGTTGTTCTCGTAATCGTTTTATTGTTTCTTGTCGTTCTTGTTTTTGTTGTTCTCGTTGTCGTTGTATCTTTTGTTGTTGTAGTAATGGTTGCAGTCGTGGTAGTGGTTGCTCTGGTGATGGAAATTTGAGTCGTGGTGATGATACTGGTGATAATTCAAATTGTGGTGGTTGTGATAATCGTTTGCTTTGTTCAACCTCTTCTACATATCCATTTAAAGCCTCACCAAAACTGTTAAAACCTTCAATATCTTCATTAGATCTGATTTCTGGAATACCAGTAGCGACGCGATATATATCCTTGATCCAATTGGCAGAGCTTAATGATTTAATATATTCTGGTTTTACATATTTTTGTCTTTCATAATATCCATACGCAGCAATATCAAATAATTGGGTTGGATCCCTGATAGCAGCAATACCTTCAGGTGTAAATTTATTCATTATCTTAGTTCTGGTTCTTGGTGGTTGTGGTTGTGGTGGTGGTTGAGCTGCTTGTGGTGCTTGTGGTGGTGGTTGAGCAGCTTGAATACGACCAGCAATATCAGCAGGCAATGTTGCAAGAGCTCGTTGTGTTGCCTCAGTTGCTGTAACAATTTTCTTCGTTGGTTCGACAATCGGTTTAAATAATTTTTCTGTACCTTCTGTAAATTCCACCTGAGACTCCTGACGTGATTGTAATTGTTGCTTAACAGAATCACGAACAGGTAGATATTTTTTAATTGCCTCTAGTCGCTCTCGAGCTAATTTAGCCGAGTGTGGTTCTCCAATACTCATTATTGATAATATTTATACTTGCTGTTTAATTTATAGCAGCAGAGAGGGTGGACGACATACGCGTAGTGACCAGATTGTGAAAAAATCAGAAAAAATCTGGTCAATTAGAGAAGTTTTTACTGTTAAAGCAAAAACTTTTTTTTCAGCCTTCGTAGGAACCCTTAAATTTCAAAAATAAGGTCTCTAAAAAGTTGTAGGGTCCACCCTCTCTGCTGCTGGTTGTGTTATTGTTATTATTTGTTATACAGCAATACGAATAATATTCATTACAATAGAAGTGTAGAGCTTGACACCAACAAAAAGCAAGATAATTCATTATAATCCCCATTATTTCCCCATATTTAGTAAATTAAGCCCCCCCCCCAGCCAATTTATACATTGTCATGATGGAGATATTTCTAACATAGAGATGAAAATGCAGTTATCTTCCCTCAAATGAATCTTGCCTACAGCAGAATGGTATGTTGAAAATGGAAGGTAGTGTAGGACTCGCGGTACTAATTCAGTTCCCATAGTAAACCTATGCGAACACCATGATATTAAAAATTCAATAATTTAAAATTTCTGAGTGTTCATGATCAGACTTATATTTATCAGTATAGATAAAACCTGTGAAAACTCTTTGTAGAGGAAAGGATATGGCATCGGGTCACAGTTAGTACTTCCAGTTAAGTACCCGCGAATGTAGTTCCAGTCTATTTTTAGAACATTTTTTCCTCTCTCATTATGGTGGTGATAGAAAAGTTTCATTTGTACATTTTTGGTAGGGATTTAAAGGTAATTGTTTTTTCTTGAGAATATGAGCTTATGGTGTGGTTGTCTGTGTGTATTTCGGCGACAGTGCACATTGAGTAATAAGGTTTTAGTGATGATCTGGAAGTGAAATCTGTGTTCCATTGCATGGTGCTTTGTTTACAATCCAGCCTCTCAAAAAATTGCAGGTGAACCTTTGACAAGAACTTCACTGTGCAGTTATCTTTGAAGGTATTTTTGATTAACGTATGATTTGTATTGATCGTCACACAGTGGAAAGTTCAGTACTGAGAAACAAATGTAGAGAATATATAGTAAAATTGTGTTCCATATGAGCCGCGGAATTTTCTAGACTTGCATAGGTTTGAAACATGTTCTTTCAATTCCGCACCAAAGAGTCAGGTGCTAATTTTAGTAATGAGTGTTCCAAACTCAAGACTGTTAAAGGACTGAAATTCCATTAATAAAATAATGTCTCTTTTTTTTTCACTTACAACTAGGATAAGCTCTCAAAAGATTCTTTTTCCTAAAACATAACTTACATTATTAACCAATCCTGGCCAGACAAACCCATATATACTCTATTTTATGTTCCCATTTCCAGGCTGGTTCCCATTTGTCCATACAATGTTCACCGTGTCCTGTAACGAAGCTAATAAATAAAAAATTACACACACACACACAGACACACAGACACACACACACACACACATACATACATAGAGAAACAGAAATATATAACATATGTGGTTGACTGTGCCAATAAACAAAAAAGTTTTACTTAAGGGTGTAAGGGACGGTTTATTATACACAAATGTGTTGCCGCATCCACCTGTCAAATCATAAAAAAAATAAAATACACAAGTGAGGTCACAAAGGTCAATATTTTGGGATAGTCATATTAAAGGAAATCATAAAAATATTATTCACTCGACCTGACAAACCAATGTCAATTCATAGCAGAAGAAGTCTGTGTACCCAACCCAAATTTACACCTGCAATTCTCACGTCCAAAGATTACTTTTTTACGGTCCAAACACAAACCCTTTTTCGTACGTCATAATAATGAGAAACACTGTGCGCTAAACAGCTTGATGCAATTCAAAATAGTTGCCACACCAAGGTTTTAAGGTCTCTTACGCCAGCTCGGAAACAATTTTTTCTTAAATTCCTGTCCATGATTCTACCCAGATTGGAAAAAAACGTTACACTGTACACATTGGCTTCACAAAAAAGGTTTGCGACTGATCAAACTTAGAGTAAGACACTTCTTACCAAAATTCAATGAACAACAACTTACGATACAAAATGAATCCAACCCTCTATAGACTGTCCCAAGACATGCTGAAAATATGGCAGTGAGAATAAATCTGGTATCTAATTGTAATGGTAAAAAAGTTTTGTAGACGTTTAGTCGCATCACATATTGCCGTGGTCAGCGTGACACGTAACCATTAAAACTGGCGTATGGGCTAGGCTCGCAATAAATTGCTGCCTGCAAAGGATGGGAAATGTTCTGTTTGGGGGCACGATTGGATTTTAATTATGCCCCACTAGGATATCGGTCTGACAGGATTAAGTAGAGGAAACAGAAACACAGAGGCAATCCAGAGACAATTTGTGCCATTTGGAAATAAGTGTCATAAAATGAAATTGTCCAGACTAGTTATTAATATAGGCGGAACAGAGAGAATTAATCCAGCTTCGATGGGTGTGTTAAATTTTGGCGGTTAGAGAAAATTAATCCTGGTTGGCTAAGCTAAACGAGGGGGTGCGTGTTCTCAGACGAATTTCGACGTTTCAAATAATCTGCCTCGCGAAATTACCCAGTCCAAGCTTTTCTGCCGAAAGGAAGTCTTATGAACTCTGAGGAAATTAACAAGTAATTTTTCTTGTGAAATAAATCGTCCAAGGGACGTGGGGTCTGGAAGAATTTGAGAGACCCAGAACCAGAACCAGACAGAGAAAGATTCGTCAGCATAGAAAGAGCGAGTCTCGAACAGGCACAAAAGTATTGTATCAATCACGTACAATATATTCTTTGATGTGTGTAATTATTTGTTGAATTTATTCGTTTTAAATTCATACTTCAATTTTAATCGAGTTCAGAATTTAATCATGCATTCATTGTCTTCAATGTTATATGATTCACATATTGTAAGAATGTCATACAATATTTCACTGATATGAATGTGTTCGGATTTATCGGTTTGTATGTAACAGAAATCATGTATTGTAGTAATTTCATGCATTACTCTGATACGAACTTTGAGAATTAGTTTATCTGTCTTAAATGATATGAAGCATGTATGTTCAGAATTGATTTTACTATATCTCTGTCAATGAAGCACTTGTTAGTAAGTAATGTAGTTAGGACAACACATGAAGTCCATTACTTCGTCTGTTTAATTAAGTTGTGAATTCTCGTAACCATGAAATTCTGCATGTATCGACCAACATCATTCAGCTGGTGGTTTATAGCCCACAGCTGGATGTAACAGTTTGTCTGAGGTCTACTTATGTCATAGCTGAACTAGGAATGCAGAGTAGCCACCTGAGAGACATTCACTTCATGGTAATAAGTGTGTGTGTATCAGGCTGAGAACTAACCACATTAGCTTAGTTCTGTTGAATTATGACAAGATGATATCAGACGTAAAAAGAGTGGAAAAATTGTTTGATCCCAGGAGAAGAAAAACATGACAAATATTCAGGTTGCATATTGTATTTATTTGACAAAAAAAAAGCTCCATACCTGTGCTAGCCAGTGCAAAGATGTGCTGACTACAAGCAAGAATGAAATACAGCAACAATGACCGGTCGCCCATAGTGATTTGGAAAGGACCAGAAGCAACCAGGCTATGTTGACATTCTGGCAATTTGTGTTCCTTAATTCCCTTGATCCTCTGATGAAATCTGTGTTATAACAGAACAGCTAATCAATTTTGTAGTTCTATTTCTAAGTGAAGGTGTATCATTCACATGTCATATTCAATTTCATTTTTTGTTTATGTAATTGATTAAATTGTTATATTATACATATGTGGGCTTGTGTTGTTCTATTCTATGTTTTTGCTCAGATCTCTTTTATTCCATCTATTAATTTCATATTTTATTTTGTTGTTTGCTCGATCCAGGCACTAACACCATGGTTGATCATTTCCTAGATGTGATAACCAAAACACCATGACAGGTGATGAAACATATCACTCCCTCCCCTCACATTTCTCATAGTTTTATCACTTCAATTTAACCAATCAAAATCTGCTCTAAACAAATTTACTCATGCATCTGAAGAGGACTTACATGGTGTTTTTCATTGTAAATCATTTGACGCTGAAATCAGAAACAATTGTTCTGCACTGTTTTCTTGTGCCTGGACAAAAATGGGATGTAAAAAAGTAAATTCTGAAAATGCACAAGATTTTCTTTAACACATTTTGAGAGATTCTGCTATTATGGCTGTCTGAGAAATGTGAGACAATAAACAAGAATATTTATGCAATCTGAATATTTTCATCTACTAGCAATGCATGGCAATTTAGTAATATAAGTGACAAGAACTGACAAAATCAATTTGTAGCTTGTTTGAATTTTTTTATTTTAATGAAAATAATTAACAGACATAACAACAACCACATTATATATATATATATATATATATATATATATATATATATATATAAAATTGCATTCAATAACAAGGGAGATAATATTAGTCAAACTAACAAGACTGAAAACAGGTGCACATTGAATATTCATTGTTGTATAACTAATTTAAGTTACAAATGCTAATGGTTTAACTTGCATTATTTTCCTTCAAAAAAAATTATTTAAGGAAGAAGTAGACCTTTTTGTAACAGAATGGACTTGTATATAAAATAAACTTTAATCCTACACACAATTCGCATTGAATTTTACATATTAGACTCTGCATTTTCTAAGTGTTTTGATAAATGCAACAGCTTAGCTTCAGTATGAATGATTCAAATTCAAGTCATTTTCTGGGCCCCAAAAAAATGATTTTCAGGGATCATAAATTTTACAATCCAAACCTACCATATGCACTTGCTTATAAGTCAAACAACATGGATCCCAATCTGCAGTAGCATAATGTACTTGCAGATCAGGGTCTATATTGCTTGTTCTACTGATTACTCCTAACAAACTGCACAGACCCATATTTGCCAATGCATTATGCGACAAAAGATCTGGGTCTGTGTAGTTTGCAGTCGGACTCATCTTATAGGCAAGTATATCTGGTAAAATAAAATTCACTACACTCTCACCACTTGTGCACAACATATGAGTTCAGCTCACTACGAGTTCCGTCTTCAAGAAAAGTCACAATATGTGCAAGGGTCTAACAAATCTCAAAGTAAAAGATAGTTGCCCATGTGGCTAATGGGGCTGTCAGGAAAGGAAACTAGAAGCTCAACTTGAATCTACTTGCCTAATGAATACACCTTCACATGGAACTGTTGGCCTTAAAACTTTTGCCTTTGTAAACTATTTTCATATTTATTTTGAAGCAGAAAGAAAATGTTGTAACTACTGGACTACTAGAATTCAGCTGATATACTATATATCAAAGACCAGGTCCACCATGCTAGTAACCCTTGAATTCAGTGCAAAAGATTTTTTTCAAAGCCTGATGTGAAATCACTTAATGATTTAATCTGTGTTGTTTTTTTAAATCTGTAAGAACTTAAAATATTAAGACATTTCTTGTCATGTCCCTTAAAATGTGATATCTACATACAATAACTTATGACCATAAAAAAATATCAAATGAACAACAGCTCTCATGTACATATTAAAAATGTGAATAACTATAAAGTGTGTGAAGTTAAAGTATTTGGTACAGAAGAGTGAAGTGAAAATGCACAGTTTGCATATTGCATGACTTCCTTATTCTGTCTGTGATAGGAATTATTTGAGAACGTTTTCTAAAGTTACAGTTATTATTATGTACCCTGCGTGTTACATCACATTAATAATTTGAAAACACTAGACATGCTTTTTGTTTGCAAGGAGTAATTTGAAAACACTAGACATCCTTTTTGTTTGCAATGCGTAATTTGAAAATGCTAGACTTCCTTTCAGTTTGCAAGGGGTAATTTGAAAACACTAGACATGCTTTTTGTTTGCAAGGGGTAATTTGAAAATGCTAGATTTCCTTTTGTTTGCAAGGGGTAATTTGAAAATGCTGTACAAGCTGGTCAACTATTTCTGTACTAGAAATATTCATTTCATTTCATTTAAACCAGTGTCATCAACATCCATGTGCATGTTCATTGTGTAATTGTTTACAGGCAGTAAAGTAAACTCAACTGTTTGCATGTGTAAACATTGCAGCCTAACTTGGGACACATGCTTTATGGATACTCGTCTCCTTCAGTTTCAAAACTAGTAAAACAGATAATTAATAGCATACTCTCTCTCTCTCTCTCTCTCTCTCTCTCTATATATATATATATATATATATATATATATATATTGCAAACTCCCCCATCTTTGTTGGGGTGGGTTGTATGGTTTTGGGTATCGTTATCTAGAGGGTGATTGCTGACAGTGTAATTTGCCTGGAACGAGTAAATATCAATATATAGTGTGAAACTTATATACGGAATAGATAAAGATCTGAGCAGATATACAAAACAGAATGACATGAGCCCCAGTACATGTACAAACCATAAAATTTATTCAACAATTCATAAACATTAAGATTCATAAACAATTGTGATAATGCATTACATTAGAAAGATACACTTTTTGATTTAAGTTATTCAACGAATTTTAAATACAAATATGCTTATACAAATAGCTGGTCTGTTAAGGAATAGAATTAATTCATCATTGATCGAGTAAAGATCGAAAACACTGCGTTGTACAGATTCATAACCTGATGGTTCTGGTTCAGTCCAAATTCGCTGCGACTGTTCTTTTGACTTCCTTGTGCCTGTAATATCTGGGTCCTTTCCACTTTTCCCTTTTCCCAAATTCTCAGGTGTCCCACCTCTTTCGGCCTCCAACCTTGTGTGGTCACTTTGGTTTTGTAAGTACACGTAGATACTTCACGTAGAGCTATCTCACCTTGCAAAAGTAAACAAAGTGGCAACCTGAGTATTCTGTTAGGTATCCTACTGGGAAGAGATCATTACTTTCTCCTCTCGTTAATGTCAGATAAGTTCTATCGGAATTCAAACAGATACCCATGGCCATCTGGTCTAGCTAAACACAGCAGACCATAAACAAACCTAGTTTCCTAAGATTAATGTACTCCCTAATCACTATTTCAACAGGCTTACGGTAACAACATCTTGAGACATCAGTTCCGGTCCCGACTTAATTACACAAATGAATGGATGAAATTCCTTCCATGATTCAATTATGGTATTAATAGCGAATATACACATTCAAGTCTCTAGCATATATGACATTATCTAAATCAGAGAATTTACACGGATTCTTGAAACTTATATCACTAAAGTAAGGCATGAAATTCTAGATACATATTTACCTATAACAAACGAGACTATAGGTTCAAACGATTCATCAAACTTATAGAAAGAATATCAGTGTACGGATTCATATAGATGAACTCGCACAGTTGTATTCATATCAAGAAAGTTGATCTATCAATCTAACCAAATAAATCATGCAAATATATGGATATCAAGAAATTATGTGAGATTGACTCAAAATACCTTGTGTCTTCAAGCTTTTACCGCTAGAATTGAGTTCGTAGATTTTTCCAAACATCCAATCCCTTGGATCCTAATTACGAGTGAATATCTTCTAATTCAGCTCGGAGCCTTCCACCTTGTTCTTTCTCTCGCAGAAGAAGTGTAGACTGATTTAAAAGTGTTGCGATACGCACATTAAACCAAGAGTTTCCAAGTCCCCTTTATACAGCATAACCAATATGAATTATAGTTAAGGTGCTAAAAAATGTAGTCTGTCTGCCAAACTGGATTACCAAATACCTATTGCTGGGAAGTTTCAGAATTGACAGTTTTGATACAGATCGGAGGTTAACCCCTATCCCTTTTCAGTTAAATAAACGAAGTTTCAATTACAAACCACTGCTCGCATGACAGTGACATTACCAATCAGTACATTACGGCGATTTAAACACGCTTCAGTCCCCATAAATCTAATTATTCGTTCACCTGTCCAACTTAATGTGTTCTTCATAGATCGACAGAAATTTGCACCCTTACAATATATGTGTGTGTGTGTGTGTGTGTGTGTAAATAGATAGATAGATATAGTGATGACTTCATTTCTAGTCGAATAATTCTTTGAATGATTCATTTTCTCCATAAAAATATTTTCTTTCAATATGCATATTACTATATGGAGTTCTGTATAAGTACCACAATATTCGTTCATAAATAAGTGCAAACTGTGTACGCCCAAATCTCAGTCCATTAAAGACCCTTATTGCATACATATACTTTAAAGACCTGTATGGATTAATTATTGCATTATGGTCTCTACTCAATGCACTGAATCTAGATTGTTTTGTAGTGGAACTTTGGTATGCACCTTTGGCAACCAACAATGTAAACTTGAATCAGCTAGTCCATTATACAATGCCAGATCTAATTCTGTACTGATCAAATTTAAATGAGCATTATAACAGGGTATAATATCAAGAGATAAACAGCCTGAAACCTAAGCATTATTTGTACTAAGAAAACCTTGAGATCTGAGCAGTATTGGTACTAAACAAACCTTCAGATACTTATTGCTTTGTGCAACTAAACAATGACATAATTTTCCTTTGATTTCCATGCATGCCAGAAATATTTTGACTCGCATTTCCATGTTTCTTTACAAACCTCTGTTAACTTTGATTCATGATGACAAATCGTACAAAATCTTGTAATCCAATACTTGCAGTGAAATGTAATACTATCTATGCACACTTTCTTTACAAGGCAATCTGACAAAAATAAACTCTCTAAATATAAAATTTATGAATTATTTAGGCAATAGCATAAATATTTGGATCATATTTATTTTTTTAAATTTTGTTTTGACAAAATTTAATTGAAGACTAGACTATTTCAGTGCCAAATTCTTAAAAACAGCATATTGATCACTGACCTCTGAACAAGAGTACAACAGAAAATCTACAAAGTAGATTCAGTAATTGGTCTTTATTCTTCCTTTGCATGTTGTGCATGACTGCTGCTTTGTAAATGACCATTCTGAATACAACTCCCCTTGTCTTTGTTCAAAACTTCCTCCATTGGTCCTTTTCCCTCAAAAGCACTGGGATATCGGAAGGATCCACCAATACGATCCCAAAGGGTGAAAAACTGTCCATAGTTGTAGTTATAAAACAAGTGGTGGTCAGTGTGGTGTGCAGATCCATTTATCAATGGTTTAAGCAGCCATGGGACACGGTAATCTCCATCATGAATCGACACAGTCCAAATGTTGACGAAAATGAACAGCATCAAGTAAGTGTATTTGTGTAAAGGGAAGAGAAAAGGGTAGATATGATAAGGGCAACTCTGCAGGAAGCCATCCAGGGGATGAAAGGCATGACTTGCAAAGGGGGAAGGGACTTTCCATTTGTGGTGAGGCTTATGGATGTATTTGTATACCAGCTTGTGGTGCAAACATCGATGGATCCAGTAAATACACATGTCTGTGAACAAGATGAAAGTCACAATGCTTCCAAGGACTCCAAGCCATCCTGAATAATAATAATAATAATAATAATAATAATAATATTGATGGCAATAAGTTCACTGCTCATGGTGATGTCATAATTTATGACCAAAAGTTCGCTGGATTCAAACTACAGGAAATGATGGTTCAGCGTAGAAATAAGAACAGATGCATACAATAATTTTGAATACAATGTATATGTAAGCAGTACAACAGAAAAAGCTATTCTAGAATTGTCCTCTGAACTCTTTGTTACAATGATTAGGTCAGGAAGGACAGATGGCAATCAAAAGTGTTGTCTTTTGACTACATTCAGTACAATTTATTATGAACTATGTTTGTTTGAAGTATTTCAAAAATGAAATTCATGACAGATTCCATGGAATGTTGCCAGAAATTGGATAATGAATAAACAGGAAATTACTTAAGTTGGCTTCTGTATAAGGCAAGTGACAATGGACAATCTCCCGTTGGCAGAAACAACTTACATCCAAAAAACAAACACTAAACACAATGGTCAATTTGAAGGATGGAGGGAAATCAAGAACAGTTTAAAAAATAAAAGAAAGGAAAAACAATTGAAGACCGTCTTAAAATAGGTAAACTATGTATTTTATGCTGCTATCTGCTGGCAATGTTGTGTAACAAAAATCAAATAAGGCACCATCATTCCTACTGCACACAGAACCAAAATGTTTTGACTTGGGGAGAAAGGACAGAAATGCATGGCAAAAAGTTAATGCCATCTACAAACTTTACAAAAGAAATTATATCCTGGTAAAGTTATTCATGGAGGTAATAATGAAAATATGTCAACAGAATGATGTAACTGAAATAATGGGCAGGAGTTTAAATAATAATAATAATAACAATACCTGCAAAGAATTACAGAATATTTAATGGGGTAAATATTATCGCAAAAACTTCATACGTCTGATAAACTGATGCCAGGCTGTAGTTTACATGAGATTGCACTTGGAAGGTTAGATTTTTACATCTAGACCAACCCCCCCCCCTTCAGTTTTCTAATGTAGTATCCAGTATCATTCCTTACATGTGCATTCTATATCAGTTGACCCCAGTTAGATTCAATCAGTTGCATCTTGAGGTTCTCGTCTGAACACTCAGTAGAGTTGTAGTGGTTAGAAGTTTCTTGTCAATTTTGTTGCCAATGTGGTTCTGTGTTTATTTATTTGTTTTCTGTTAAGATGCATCAAATGAAATCAATAATAAAAGCCTTTGTTCGAGAAACATCTTTTGTTAATGCATCTTTATATGCAGCATATGCCTGTATTTTAGGTCTATAAATTTTACTACTATTTCATGTCAAAAATCTTATACAAAATACAGGCTCGTGTTGGGTACAGTTACTTAATACTGAAAGAGAAATAAGTAATGGAGAATGTAAGAAATATGCATTCAAAAGACGATATTAAAATAAATGTTCCAGTACAATCTTTTTTTAAAAGAGATATAGCTGTTTTATAAAATATACAATTTTTGTAGCAATAAACATCCCAGCTGAACTCCTAATGCCCCAGATATCTAATTAAAAATAACTGCAGCTTTTTATTTATTTACATTTGTAAGGAGACAATTTAGTATCATATATGTTTTCTAAGAAAACAATGCATTGTTTTTACAGAGATGTAATCAATTTATGCAACTGCTTCATTTAAACAAAAATACAGGGTCTACAAATAACAAATATTTACATTCTGCAAAGGTAATGGTTAAAAAGAAGGGTTTTATATATTTATTAAAAAGCGTTCCTCTGTTATAAAAGTCCTCTTTTTATAAACCCACAAATACTTTCTTAGTTGAAGTTAAAATACTTACTTTCATTAATTTAAAGATGGAGATTACATAATGTACAACAAAGAAAGAACAGGATTGGAATGAAAGCCAATGGTTTATATAACTAACCTCCTTTGACAATAAAGAGAGGATAGTTTATTTTTTCCTGCATAAATACTGCATACAATTTATCATGTGGTACAAAACACGTGATATTTTAATGAGTGGCAAAGCAAATATATCATTATTGTTAATATAAAATAAAATCTATCTTTATTTATGTAAGAAAAGGAAATTTTCCTTCTTTTAGACCAAACTTGATCTAGAGTCGATGCTTAGAAGATCAAGCTCACTCTTCAGCACAACACCCACCCCTTTTTCATGAATTCACTTCACTTTGCTCACTCTTCAGCACAACACCCACCCCTTTTTCAAGAATTCACTTCGCTTTGCTCACTCTTCAGCACAACACCCACCCCTTTTTCATGAATTCACTTCACTTTGCTCACTCTTCAGCACAACACCCACCCCTTTTTCATGAATTCACTTCGCTTTGCTCACTCTTCAGCACTACACCCACCCCTTTTTCATGATGATCATATAAATATCAGTGGCTTAAGAAAGCAGTAAGATTAGGATGATCTAATCTGTCGCAGTAAATTATATTTGTCAAATTTTTAAAACCATTTGATAATATCTGACCACAAGGCAAGTCCGATTCAGTAATGCGTCATAGCAGGTTCAACCCAATTGTCAAGTAGGTAAGGAGAAATAGCTTCACTGAGATTTGAATGGTGTTGATTCAAATGTCTTCAGCAAAATTTGTGTTTCCTTGTTTGAAATGTTTCTATTTATTTGTTCTAACTCAAAAAGTGCCCTTTTTTGTTGCATGATGAGAAACTTATTTGTTCACATGTGCAAATATAAGGATATATTTTTCACATGTGAATACAAAATTTTTACAAATGCGTAAATTATTTTGCTAATAAGTTTCTACATTTCACATTTAAGTGTATAATAAAAAAAACAACTTGTAAACACATATGAATATATCGAGGATGGCATCGAGCTTAAATGATAAAGAAATTTAATTGCTGAATAGCCAAAGTGAAGAATCTCTTATAAAAACATTAGCACTTAGGCAAGGTATATAAAGCTAAAAGTTGAATGAAAATGAAGTTGCTAAAATATGTGAACAAAGAAAATAAATAAGATGAAAGAGAAACTTTATAAAAATGTGTAAGACACTGTAAAAATTGTTGAGAAAACAAGAAGAAAAGAAGAGGAAAAACACTTGAAAGGGTGAAAAAAATGGAGATTAAAAGTTAACAGTACCTCTATGTAGAGATTGTCGTTGCAGAGGAGATGGCTATTCATTTTGAAAAAAAAGTGAATTGATATTTACCACTGATCATGACCCATAGAAGAGAATATGTTTTAGGAATAGGTGTGTACTTAAGTATATTTTGTTTGGTTTTTTAATAAATTTATGAATGGCATAAAAAAAATTAGCATGTACTTCCCACAAAAGCACTGTATCACCAAAGAAAAAGGTATTTAAAGTTACATTTCACGTGAGGAATTTAAACAGTCTCATGTTGCTCTTTGTAATAAATGCAAGAGAAAAAGAAATGATTTGTGCTTTCTACAAATCCACATTAACAAAGAGGTGTTCCAGTCATGTTTTTTGCAAATATATGTTCATTACATGGACTGTGATTAGTCCTAAGTGAGCATGACATATGTTTAATTTCCAAGGACTATCTATTTGGTACAAGTATAGGACTAATTGGTACAAGTATGGGACTATCTAAATGGTACAAGTATAGGACTATCTAACTGGTATAAGTATGGGACTAATTGGTATGAGTATAGGACTATCTAACTGGTACAAGTATGGGACTATCTAATTGGTACAAGCTTGGGACTATTTGATTGGTACCAGTATGGGACTATCTAAATGGTACAAGTATGTTGCCTGATATGATTTTGCCTCAGTAGGAAGAATTCACCGTGACAGTTATTCTTTGTAGACGTACTTGATGGTCCGTTTAACTAATCATGAATACTGAAATATGTACTCATACTCCTCATACTAATACTATTTATATACTACACACATACACATCAATGTGTGTGTGTTTTATATTAGATTCAAATGACCAATTGGTTATTTGGTTATTGCCTAATGGAACACCAGGACCTGCAAGACTATTTATTCCCAAGCTAATGGGGGTAAATTTTCATGCCCAAAGATACAGCAGGGTAGCCGATCCCGGCTGGATTGGGCAGGATCCCAACCTGCAACCAACTAACTGTGAATGCAGCATGCTAATCAAGTCACAACCACTGCTCCTTTATAATTAATCGTATGATTTTGTTTTTTACTATTACATTTGGAACAATTAATACCTAGTCTTGTGTCAGTCACGTTGTCATACAGCTTGCTGTACCCTTTGACCTCAATGAAGAATAGCGCCACCGTTGGAAGACTCATAAGGGGAACTGACTTGCACGTGTAGGAAATCTCCAACCATACCTGGTCCTAAAATGACAGCAAGAAAAAAAAAATCAACATAAAAACATGCGCAGTTGGAAAATATTAAAGACTGCAAAGTTCAACATTTTTAATTGATTTTTATGACTACGTGTGGGTGGCAGGTATATTACAGTATTCCAGGTGATGCATGTGATACAGGACATACATTATGACACGTGACATTATGAGCAACAAGTCCTGTTATCAGGAGATTAAATATTTAGAGTATTCAAAAGATCGATGCCACAGCCTTGATACATCTATTACCAACACTAAACAAAATGGCAGACTTTATTCTTATAATCACGTAACAACTAGGTTACTCCGAGTACTGCATTGGTCAGGCAATTTACTCTTTCTGATGTTAACATCCATCAATCATAATGCATTACAGTATGATATCAATCCTGATGCATTATGAGCATGCTGCATAAAACTAATACAGTCCAGCTTTGTTTATTTGAGCCTACTTAATCTGGATTACTCGTTTGTCCAAAACAAATAAATTATCCTTGAATGTGCAGGTAGGTGTGTGTGTGTGTGTGTGTGTGTGTGTGTGAGAGAGAGAGAGAGAGAGAGAGAGAGAGAGAGAGAGAGAGAGAGAATTAGTTTCCCCATTTCAGGTGCTTGAATGATCTTTAAAAAAGGGAATATTAAAAATGGAAATACAGTGTACAATTTAGATTCAGCATTTGGTTTCTTTTATATAAGTTTGATCAATGGTAGTGAAAACTACTTTAGGTCGTTGAATCAGCTTATGAGCACTTTCTTTGTTTGCACTATAGACACACAGAGGATTATCACTTACATGGTTCATGTACAATGCAGATCAATACTTTTATTCGAAAATTAGGGCATGCAGGACATTCAGTTTTGTCCTGAGATTATTCCAACTATGGACGGCAAAATTTAGAAATGAATTTATATATTGTTTTAGACAAAGGTTTACAGATGGCGGGGGGTGGGGTTGGGTGGGGGGTGGTACCAAAGCTGCCCCCCCCCTAAAAATGAACGCGAAACATGCGGAATGTTTTGGGTTCCTTGCCACAAACTCCTCGCACCTTGTTGATCCCCCTGCCCCCATTAACGACATGTTGGGGGAAGGGGAGGGAGGGGGGCATGTACTCGTACATTTTATGAAAACAGAAACGTTTGTGCAATTTACGCCTGCCTGCTAATGTAGGTCAGCCTGATTCCTCATAAATATTTTGAGCAGGTGCGCTTCTTGTTTAACCAGTCAGAATTCCGCTGTTTCAAATTGCTATTATTTCCAATTCTGAAAGTCTCTCCTATACGAGTGTAACAGGATTTGTGGATCACATAACGAAAAGTTGGGTTACGGAGAATTGATATGCCATGTGAGTTGTACATTTACCTGTTTTATCCGCATGATGATTATTTATTATCGTGCATCAGCGATACACAGCAATACTTGGGGTTCGGTTAAATTAAGTCCATTATAAGGCATTTTACCTACAAGGCACTTTGAAAAGAATCACTCAGTACACTTGTAGCAAACTGTGTTTGGAAGCGGTACATTGAATGACAATAAGTTTTACTTGATTTAAGTTTATATACGCGAGAGAGGCGATGGAGGATCTGAGATCGCTCTGTGGTGCCGTTGAGTGTCCTTAGGCAAAGTACTTCACTCCCATTACCTCGAGACTAAACAACCTACTAATGACCTAAAATTCCAAACCTTTAACTGAGTATACTAGCAATTAAGTAATTTGTATTTGAATAATAATAATAATAATAATAATACCAGGCATGATAGAAATACACCTATTTTAGAGCATACATTACATACCATGTGTCGATGATATTTAATGCCTACTTTATATTATATGTACTTGTAACTTAACACATGCACAACACTCATGATGTATAAATTCTGAATGTCAACCCAATTATTATTTGTGTGATCGTCAAATCCTCGTGCGCTCATATTTTGTAAATGTAATAAAATAAAAACATGGTATTTTCAAAAAGTGGCCAAACCGACTTTTTACCGTATATACTTGCTTATAATAAGAGTCCAACTGCAAACTGCTCAGACTCATATATGCCGGCGCCTAATGCGCCGGCAGATCTGGGTCTGTGCAGTTTGTTGGGAGTAATATGTAGAAAAAAGCAACAAAGACCATGATCTGCAGGTGAATTTAAGCAACGGTGGATCAGGATCTTTATTTTTTTTTGCAGTTGGACTTATAAGCGAGTACATACGGCAGAATATTAAACTTTTGGGCGTGAATCTCCACTTTTCTATTATAACACCTAAAACAGACTGCACACTGCTGATTTTCACAGCATACTGTTGATTTTCACAGCACGGTGAAACTAAGAAGTCTTATGTGTTATCACGAAGGAATAGATTCAGTATTGCGACTGACTAAGGGTCCGGTTATATATATATATATATATATATATATATATATATATATATATATATATATATATATATATATATATATATATATATATTCGCTTATAAGTTGAGTCAAACTGCAAACAACAAAGATCCTGATCTGTCGTCTCATAATGCGCCTGCAGATCAGGGTCTATGTTGATTGTTCTACTGATTACTACTAACAAACTGCAGAGACCCGGATCTACCGGCGTATGATGCGCCGGCAGATCTTGGTCAGTGCGCTTTCCAGTTGGAATTGTCTTATAAGCGCGCAATGACGGTCCTTAGCTGAAACGAGAGTGTGTGTGATTTGTGTGATTTAGATTTTTAACGTAGCTTTAACAATTTTTCAGTCATATCGCTACGATGTCTGCAGTGTGACAGTTTATAGTGATGTTTGGCACTGGGGCATCATGCCACAGACATGTAGCATGATGTCCCCACCTAGTCACATTATCCTGACACCAGGCCAACCAGTCCTAACACTATCCCCTTAATGTTGAGCGCCAAACGAGGCAGCTGTTAGTACCATTTTTGAACGTCTTTGGTATGACTCGGCCGGGGTTCGAACCCGCGACCTCCCACATCCGAGGCGGACGCTCTACCACTAGGCCACCGGAGCGGTCTAAACGAGAGAGAGAGAGAGAGAGAGAGAGAGAGAGAGAGAGAGAGAGAGAGAGAGTAATTTACTGGAGCGAAATACACAATAACTAAAATGAAGAAGTTATTAAGTAAAGAGCGATAACACATATTTAATTTTACATTTATTTCAATAACATTACAAACCTTTCATATTCATTGTGTCCGTAATTAGCCAAAAGATAAACATAAAAGTGATATCTTATTATAGTTTATAAACTTTCATAACATTAGCAAGGGAATCGACCTCTAAGTTGGCATAGTGGTTAGAGCGTCCGCCTCGGATGCAGGAGGTCGTGGGTTCGAACCCCGCCCGAGTCATACCAAATACTTGTAACAATTGTACTAACAGCTGCCTCGCTAGGCCCTCAGCATTAAGAGGTTAGTGTTAGGATTGGTCGGTCTGGTGTCAGGATAATGTGACTGGGTGGGACATCATTCTACGTGTCTGCGGCATGATGCCCCACTGCTAAACATCACTATAAACTACCACACAATAGACACGTAGCGATATGACTGAAAAATTGTTAAAGCTACGTTAAAAATTCAAATCCACACACGCAAAGGAATCAACAAAAACTCTGATCCGAAAGCCCCATCAACACGATTAGTGCTTGAGCACACTCCAGCACGAGAACTTTGATCCGAAAATACCATTAACACGATTGGTGCTTGAATACACTCCCGTCATGAGTATACTACCAGTCACAACTGATTCTAATGGACTTTAGTGTTTCATGATAAAACCATCACTTTCAAGCAATGCGTTGTTTTTATCATGAAAAGACATGATTAAAAAGAAGAACATTACATCATGTACATCTCTCTCTCTCTCTCTCTCTCTCTCTCTCTCTCTCTCCTGATTATATCGTAGGTAAATGAAATAAAAGGTCGAGACATTGTGCTCATACATTTATCACAATCGGGGGAATTTGATATACACCATGCCAGTTCGAGGGAAAAGGTCGTGAGAACAAGAGGTGTTTACCCAGTTCAGAACGCCCATGTACAACCGACAAGATAGCACTGGTATAGTCATCATCTTAATAAACAAATAAACGGACAAACTGAGAACCCAGTGCATCAGTACATAAATATTTACTCGTGGCTAGACAAAATACAGACATTCAGACAAACAGATAGACACAGAGCCGGATTAACCCATAGGATAATAGGGATGCAGTCTTAGAGCTAAATGAACATGAAGTGTTAGTGTTAATAAAGCTACATAATTTTTATATTGAATTTTCAATAGAGACGTGTAAAGTTTCTGTTGCCGTTATTTTTAAATAAGAATGCAAAATAATCTTGAGAATGTACGTAATATGCACATGCAACTAACACAATGTCAGATGTCATAGAAGCCTTTAATGACAACATTTCTGACTAACCGCTTCCTATTTGATTTGCAGTTCAATTTTGCCTGATAAACCTCTTAAAATTACCATGGCGACAAAGTTGCCAGTACACATCAAATCACGAGTCTGAATCTATTTTTCATGGTTCCCACGCTTTTTTAAAGATACATTTCCAGGTCATTTCCAGGGTTTTTCCAGGATGAAATTAATTTTTTCAAGGTTCACATATGATCATTAGTGAATGGAATTAAAATACACTTTAGATCATAAAATATTCATTTTCTAAATCTAAAGGTGTTTCTCTTTCAAGACTCTGCAAAGCATATAAATCAGAAACGATGATCATGTACAAAACCAAAAACATATCACACGAAACAAATTTAACTATATTCCTATAATTGGCACGTAAAGTCATTTCAATGTACAGAATACAATTTCTGACTTTACTTTGCTGACCTGCAATATTTTGCTATGTGGAAATAACATAACGAACATAAATTAGTTTTGTTTCCTTTCAAACCTTTAGTTCTAAAGAATTCTATAGGAACATATATGCATGTTATACGAACTAAACATTTCCAATCACAGTATGCAAAAAAAAAACAAAAAAAACCCCCCAAAACAAAACAGTAAAAGCAGAGTATTAGAATCTTATCTTGTAACGAAAATTGTTTAACCCTGAATTGATGTGTGCCTATAAAATCCCAAACAAGATTTTTCAAACGACCAACACTCCTCAAGACAATCTGATTAAAAATCAACCATTTAAAAAATTACAAAATTTTGACAAAAGACCTTCAAAATTATACATTGCTGTATAAACAAGGACTGAATTTTCTGTAAAATCAACTTGTCTTTTTGTAATTCGATAAGCCAGTCCCCAAATCTGTATTGATACAGGGGAGCCTATCGTTTTTTAAAATATAAAACAAGGGACGACAATTTCTCATTTCTCATGCGTACTATTCAAGATCGACCGCTCCGGTGGCCTAGTGGTTAGAGCGTCCGCCTCGGATGCGGGAGGTCGTGGGTTCGATCCCCGGTCGAGTCATACCAAAGACTTACAAAAATGGTACTAACAGCTGCCTCGCTTGGCGCTCAGCATTAAGAGGTTAATGTTAGGACTGGTCGGCCTGGTGTCAGGATAATGTGACTGGGTGGGACATCATGCTACATGTCTGCGGCATGATGCCCCAGTGCTAGACATCACTATAAACTGCCACACTGCAGACATCGTAGCGATATGACTGAAAAATTGTTAAAGCTACGTTAAAAATCTAAATCACATCACATCACATCACATCACATCACATACTATTCAAGATCTGAAACCGATGTTTCCAGCTACATCTCACTATGTAATAGTTTCTCACCAAAGTTCAGCTCAGAGATTCGACATTTTTGGACAATAAATTTGGCTTAAAAAGAATAGCAGTCCGTTTTCTAATCCGAGTTTCCTCCGAATATTCCACCCCATTTTTCACATTTGGACATTTGGGTTTGGGTGTGGGGTCAGAGCAATTGCATATCGAAAATTTAGAATTTTCCGCTACCTTGCGGAAGCGGCATATGGTAGTCGCTTACCAGCGGGCCTAGCAAATTTAAACGACGTTTTACCTGCATGATATCGATAGGAAAATTATTTATTTTCTCAGAAATGGCAAGTCCTATGTTCTTTATGTCTTTAATCCGCAAACAGACCAGACTCAACTACAGCATAAATGAAACCTGACCCTACGCTCGCCATTTGCATTACCAGTCACATGACTTCACGAATCTCAAACAACTACATCGAAGTCTAATAGTCACGTGATATCAACAACACACTCCATTTTAATGCAGTTGTACAAAAATTAAATTATATTAAATGAAAGTCAGATATCTTTTGTAAAAACCAGAAAGAACATAATTCTCAACGTATTTATTTCGGGAACAAGAAGAAACCTGTCGCTGTCTCAGCAATCTGGCCAGTAAGATTCATCAACCTATCACGTGATCACCAATCACATTCATCAATCACGTGATACAACAAAACCCGGTAGTTGTTCACGGAATAAATGTAAAGCATTTTGTGTTCTTTCGTTTTTGTTTTTATTACAACCGGTATACAACTTTTATTTAATGTTTTTTTTTTTCTATAACATTTGAAAATGTGGGTTGTGAGATTTGTGTACTCGTGCGACTAGCAATGCAAATCCGAGAACCAGGTAAAATTTCATGAACGCCGTAGTTTTGTCTTGTCTTTCAGCAGATTAAGGACATAAGGATTTTAATGCTCTCAATTTCTGAGAAAATAAATAATTTTCATATCGATTTCATGCTGGTATGACTCGATTTAACAAAGAATTTAACACCGGCCATCTGGTAAGCGGCTAAGTTTTACCGCCACCATGTGCCTCTTGTGATGCTAGAATGGTTTTCATACCTTCCAAGTAAAGAAACATAAGGATATCGAGCAGTCTGTGGAAAAAAATCTGCTAGACGAATCTAATGCACTGATTCTTCGGATTGACTCAACACATGTGTACGGTAAAAGATCCATACTGCAAACTCCGAACATTCTGGTCAGAACTCAATAAATTTAACTCAGGATCAGTTCAGTTACAACTCAATTACCTGCTTCGAGCGTCAATTGGTGGCGGAAAATTCCCGGGCGTTTTCCCGACTTTCATCAACATTTTAAAAATTCAAGGACTTTTCACGGTCGGGAAAATTTTTTTTTCATTTCTCCCGACTTTTTCCCGATTTCCCGGTAGCGTGGGAACCCCGATTTTTAAATTGCTATTTTTACTAAACTCAGGATACTGAGGCTGGTGTACATTTTCTTGCGTTGCTCCTAGTTGAACATATATTTCCCAAGGGTTGGTATTGGTTCAACGCCATTTTCCAGCACAAAATAGGCTGGCTATACACGGTGGCCAGTATATTTGGTGGAGGAAAAACACTAGGAAAAAAAAAAACGGGGAGAGCCATCGACCAACGGAAAGCTACTGACAAGCTTTTTCACATACCCACGTTGGCCGAGACTGATATTAGAACCCATGCAGACAGAGTTGAGATGTCAATGAAATATCGCCTTAGACCACTCTTCCACCAACAAGTTGGAGCAATCTCATAGGAAAAGTATGTTGTAAATGTATCCTGTCATTAATTGCCCACAAAATAAACGCTAAGTAAGTATGCTGATCAAATTTATCCAGATTTAAGATGAACGTATTATTACTATCAAATGAACAAACAAAAAGGTATATTGCTGGATAGAATGAGTGCGTGGCCGATTTTCCGCAGGTCGTAAATCGCTAGAGATTTTCATAGGCTTCTTGTGGTTTTTTTTTTAATTTTTATTATTGAGTTTATCATTTTCTTTTACACGACTCTGATTTCTATTACTAAAATTGCAAAGAAGTTATTTTTTATCACTGTCAAGCAGGAGACATGTCGCAACAACGTCATTTCTCCTCGAACCTCCCTTTTGAGTTCATTGCACTACGATGATACACTTCGGTTACAATGCAACGTGATTTTGGAAAGACTGGGTGACCTTCCAGTTGTACATTAAGTGTTATGTTTTAAAATACGGGCCACCGAAGTTCACGTAGGACCCAGTAAGTTTGTTGCCACATAAAATGACACCACAGCAGGTCTATCATGAAGCAACAGATGTAAAACCGCGTCACGTCAGAATTATTGATTATAGTGTTTGTACTGTCGGATAGTGTGGGCGAGAACGAAGTACAACCAGGCGAACTTGGAAACTCCTTGTACATCAGGCGAGACCACATTATCCAGCAGTACAACGCAGTAATTCATTCATTTTATACATCTATTCTAAAATAGGAAACTTATATTTAAACTGCTTCTCACAAAATTGAAGTGAATTCAATTATGTTTTCAGAGAAATCTTGTTCTCATTATCTGTATGGCTGAATCGTGCATGAAAACATGAGATGATTTGACGTTATCTTACGTACTCTTGCGTTATAACAGGTTAACTTTGACGTCATGTTACGCCTAATAATTGATCTGAGAAAGCTTGCCAGTAGCTTCCCGTGGGTTGGTGGTTCTTCCCAGGGTTTTTCCTGGTTCTTCCACCACCAGTTATACTGGCCGCCATGTAGCCTATGATGTGCTCAAAAATGGCGTTAAGCTTCACAACAACTTCCAATAACTGGAAAATGTACAGGATCATCCCCATCACTGGTACCTGGCCTAAAATGGCAATCCAATCAGCATGCGCCGGGAACTATTAGATCTGTGTCTACCGATTGGTTAGTCAGTATTCGCATAACACTGACATCATTTTCACAAAAGCTCATTTGGAAACGTGGCCTGAACTGCACTGATAGGCTTGGTAGGTTCACCTCATCGCGGTGTTACACGGGAAAAAAGTAGAGATTCCAAACTTTCGCTAAAGATGGATAATGATAGTTAACTTCGGTCTAAGTGAAATTCATCAATAAAAGCAAAAGGTATAGGAATACATCTTAAAATACGTGATGTGTAGAAATTCATCTTGAAAAGATTGAGATGGAGTATTTCATCTTTAGATGAAGAAAAGATGGAGAAGTTCATCTTTAAATGCACCAGGTGGAGAAGTTCATTTTGAGAAGTATGTGGAAGAGAAATTAATCTGGGAATGTATGACGTGGAGAAATTCTTATTGAAATTCATGAGGTAGAGACATTCAATTTAAAATGTATCAAGTGTAAATATTCATCTTGAAATGTACAAGGTGGTGAAAATCATCGTGAAACGCACAAGGTGTAAAAATTCAGTTTGAAAAGTCACGAGGTGTAGAAATTCATCCTGAAATACACGAGGTATTCCTCATTAATATATGAAATGGTATTGTCACAAGCATTTCACTTCAAGAGATATGTAAATATATACCGGGAAGCATCTTTCACTACCATGATGTGAGGACAGAAAAACTTGACGAGTTGCTCAACCCTAACGTGTTTGCGCGAGAAGTCATTTATATTAAAACCAAGTCAATTGACATAAACGATAAGTATGTGCTGCTTTTTGTCTTGTCAAAGGAGGTCGTGGACCTTTGATCTGACAGTCCTATGAAGTTTTTGCAAAAGCAACTAAACTTTGCCGTCCGGTGCGAGACCACCGGTTGCGGCGTCAAAGTTAACGACCATCTCCAAACGATAAAGATCCTTAACAAATGCGGTGCGCCCTTTCGTCCCAACATCAGTTAAGACTGATACTGACATGGCTGCCTACGAGAGCTTTTGCAACGAGTTTCGTTTAGAAAAGACTCTGACAGGCGGAAAAGCACAGCAACAACAACTGACACCATTGTTGCTGAACTCTCAAAATTCAAGTTGAATATTTACGTAGGCCAGGCAGGGGATGGGGTGGGTAGGGAGAGAGGGAGAACCTTCAATGACTGCCGTCGACATTCTAAAACAGCATTTTGCAAACGGTAAAGATGTTGAAGGTCCGTCAAAGTCAATAACAAAACGTGCCAATGCCTAATCCCATATGCCAGGAGCAGGCTATATTACGTCTGGGGGTAGCCTCTACATGATTCAAAGCGACATGGAACTTAGCACGGGTACTTATGAGGGGTATAACAACGGCATTGTTGTGGCAGCCGACAACTGGGGACCAGGCACCAATGGCGAATGCAGCAACAAAGCATATGAAGGTCGACTTTAACCCGAGGACAAAGGCTAAAGCTGAGGCCACAACAAAGCAACAACAAGAGTCCCTTGAAGGGACTGACGACCTACCGGGCGAAAACAATTTACTGGAATTCAAGATAAGACCATTTCTTCCCTTAACCTATTAAGTGGTGTAATCATCTCTGATATTATTCAGCGATGCCAAAATTTTCAAATTAGCCGCTTGTGGACATACTGTATCTCAGATTGGCACCATTTTCATTTAAGACAAAGTAAACATAATTAGAAGTCTATTGGTTTTTATTTGTTTTTTTTAACGCCATTTCTTATCGCAAGATAGGCGATACGTGGCGACCAGTATAACTACTGGAGGAAGAACCCGGAAAAACCCGATAAGAACCACCTACCCACGGGAAGCTACTAGCTAGCTTTCTTACATACCCACACTGGCCAAGCCCGAGACTGGAACCCAGACGGATAGAGGTGAGATTGCAGTGATCGGTAAAAGCGCTTTAGTCCAATTGGCCACCCGGAGCCCCGAAGTCCAGTAGTGAAAACCCCTTGTCATAATGATCATCCATTAAATGGGGGGGGGGGGTTGTTAGCGAGAACAAGATTTTCGCCACAGTTGTCTTCGCAGCCATATTGGATGTACAACTGGCACCATTTTCATACAGGACGAACTAGACAGATATCATGAGAAGTCTATTGGTGCGAACCCCATATCGATATAGTCATCCATTTGGGAGTAGAGATAACAATATCTGCATGATAACCGCCATAGTAGCCGTAGTGATTTTAGTCATTTTGATGAAAACCCAATGTCAGAAAATCGTTCCCTTAAGACGAGTAGTTAAAACAAGAATTTCAAGATGGCCACATACTGGACATCGGAACGGCACCATTTTAATTTTAGAACAACAAAACATTATATGAAGTCTTTTTTTAAAACTCATGATGATATGGCCATTCATTCAGGAGAGTAGTGATAACAAGATTTTCAAGCTGGCCACTGTGGCAGCCATATTAGACCCAAAATCAGCACCTCTGTCATTCTGAACAAAGCAGAGATTATAAGAAGTCTTCTGATGAAAACACCATGTCAATATGACTTTCCATTCAAGAGAAGTAGCGATACAAAAAAACCACACAAAAACACCATGTCAATATGACTTTCCATTCAAGAGAAGTAGTGATACAAAAAAAACCCACCATGTCAATATGACTTTCCATTCAAGAGAAGCAGCGATACAAAAAAACACACCATGTCAATATGACTTTCCATTCAAGAGAAGTAGCGATAAAACAAAAACACCATTTCAATATGACTTTCCATTCAAGAGAAGTAGCGATACAAAAAAAACCCACCATGTCAATATGACTTTCCATTCAAGAGAAGTAGCGATACAAAAAAATGTTCTAGACAGCCGCTGTGGCGGACATGTTTGAAGTCAGTGTGGCACTATTTTCATTTATGCCCTAGTAAACATCATAAAAACTCTTTAGTGAAAACCTCATGTTCATATGACCATCCATTTACGAACTGTAGCGACAATACGATTTTCAATACGGCCGCTGTGTAGCTGCCATATTCTCACATTAGCATCATGTTTATTTAAGACAAAGTGGACATACTTTCTGTTCATAAGAAGTTTGGATAATATTTTAAATATGGCTACCGTGGCGGCCATATTGGACATCAGATAGGTACCGTTTTTATTGAGGATCAACAAGTCATCAAAATAAGTCTTTTAGTGAGAACCCCAAGTTGATATGCCCATTCATTCAGGAGAACTTGTGATAATATTTTTATGCTGGCCTCTGTTGCAGCCATTTTATTCCCCATATCAGAGCCATTTAAATTTAGGACCAAGTAGACATCATAAGTAGCCATTTAATGAAAACCCCATGACGATGATACGGCAATTCTTTCAGGAGAAGCATTGATAACAAAATTTTGAAGAGGTCTAACGTGGCACCCAAAGGACTAGCTAGACATAAGGATTCTTTTGGCGAAAACTCCATATAAATATGAATTTCCATTCAAGAAGAGATGCGATAAAAATATTTTCAAGATGGCTGCTGTGGAGGCCATATTGGACATCAGATTGGCATCAATTTCATTCACAACCAAGCAGACTTTATAATAAGATTTTTAGTACAACCCCATATTGATATGACCGTCCATTCAGGAACAGCAGCTATAACCAGATTTTCAAAATTACTGTAATGGCGGCCATATTGAACGTAAGATGGGCATCGTTTTCACAAGAGACCAAGTAGACATGATGAGAAGTCCTTTAGTGAAAACTCCATTTTAATATGAACATCCAGGTAGAAGAAGTAGTGATAACAAGATTTTCAAAATGACCACCGTGACGGTCATAATGGACCGCTGATCAGCACCATTATCATTTAGTTCGTACTAGACATGAGAAGAAATCTATTAGTGAAAATAACCTGTTGAGATGACCATCCATTCAGGAGAAGTAGCATAACAAGATATTCAAAAAGGCTGTCGTGATGCCAATAATGGACGTCAAATCGGCACCGTTTTCATTTAAGACTAAGAAGACATGAGAAGTCCTTTAGTGAAACCTCTATGTTGATATGACCATACATTGAAGAAGAGTAGTGATAGTAAGAGTTAAGGTGGCCGCTGTGGCAGCCATTTTTATGTGCGAGAAACACCATTTTCATCTGGACCAACTGACTATGGAATAAATGTATGTTTAAAGTTTCATGGCAATCATCCAAATAGTTTAGGAGAAGTTTTGATAACAAATCTGTGGTAACGGACCGAGGGACGTTGGATGACAGACGACATATAACAGACCATTGCACAGGCTCTTCTGGTTTATGACCAGTAGAGCTAACAACCGAGGCAGACCACGACGCCAACAAAACAGACGGTAGAGGGTTGTATTGTGGTGGGGTTTGCAACCGTTTGGCCATTAAAAGAGAAGATTTTCGTCCTTTGGACAGTGGTAGAGCCGTCTATAAACACAATGACGAGCATCGACATATTTTCGACCAGCATCGTATCGGGAGGCTTTCAGGTGCCTGTGCTGTCACCGCTTGGATTGCCGTGCCCCCCCCCCCTTACTAATGCAGTGAGCTCCAAATCTGACATCCCACTTGTGTTGGCCAGAATATTTTCTATAGCCGCTCTGAGCTGCCTCCGCCCTGCTACCAGTAGCCTCTCCTTTTGGAGACAGTCGCTCGGAGGAACTCTACGTCCTGGCACTCTAAAGTTAATACATCCAAGAATTTACTTGGGTCGTTGTTATATGTTAGCAGAATCACAGGAGTCTGACGTTTTATCAATAAAGTACGACGAAATCTCTGACAACATGAAATCACCTTATAGGTATTACAAATGAGCACAAGGAGTGCAAGCGTGACCACAACCCTCCGCTCGATTCGACTTTTCTCACGCGTCTTTTATCGCTTCAGAATCTCAAGAAGACTAATAAACTAACACATATACATTCAGAAGACAGTAACGTACCATTGCATAACTCTCGGACGACCATCGCATGAATTCAATTCGGAGAATTAACCTTTATTTTCACCTTTACGGTCACAAACCCTTACTATTAGAATGCATAGGGCGGAAGTAGCCCATTCTACCCTGCAGTAAATATGCGTTAGTGTCTAATAATCGTTCCGAACACGGCGCAGAATCTATTATCTTTAAAATACTAGGGAAATTTAATAATGCGGACTCAATCGATTAGTTGAATTTGCTCAGAATAATGAATGCATCATGAAAATGTTATTTACTACTATTTTCTACCGGGTCCAGCATCAGTCTAGGCTTTAATAGTTGAAGTGTGATGACGTCATCAACCGTTATTTCTACTATCCGAACTTTAACTACATATTTCTCTTCTGGAAATTTATATAAAATTATCAAATGATACAAACTGAAATAAAAAAAAGAAGTTAAACATTTTATCTTGTGAAATTACTTTCATGATGTTATTCAGCCCGTGGTAGAATGGGCTACTTCCGCCCTATGCATTCTAATAGTATCGGTTTGTGACCGTAATGGTGAAAATAAAAGTTAATTCGCCGGATTGGATTCATGCGAAAGTCGTCCGAGAGTTATGCGATAGTACGTTACTGTCTTTTGAATGTATATGTGTAGTGTTTCAGTCTTCTTGCGATTCTGAAGCGATAAAAGACGCGTGAGAAAAGTCGAATCGAGCGGAGGGTTGTGGTCACGCTTGCACTCCTTGTACTCATTTGTAATACCGATAAGGTGATTTTATGTTGTCAGAGATTTCGTCGTACTTTATTGATAAAACGTCAGACTCCTGTGGCAGAATCCGGTTTCGCTCTCAATGCTACTTCGTGGCAGCCAGACTTGTTTGCTTTGAAACAGAACCTTATTAAGTAAAGCCCTTTGGTTTGTGATACGTATCGAACTTGGCTATGTGTTACTAGTCCTCTTACTGTGAACATATTTTATTGCTTCCAACCAGTTGGCAATTTAGCTTTCAGTTCCTTTTCGAGTATAGATTTTACATTGCTTCCAACTAGTTGGCAATTTAGCTTTCAGTTCCTTTTCGAGTATAGATTTTACGCTAGGTGCCATAGCACTGAGAAATTGAAACATGTCGACTCTGAGCCCATGCAGTAGTCTTTGCACGTTGTATTATCTTGCTTTGGCTGGCCTTTCGGCTCCAGAGAGGCTGGCAGTTGCCGTCTGATCTTAGCATCGCTATTCTTCTCCTTCGAATTTGCTACTGAGCTGCTACTGGCTGAAGCTAAGCAGGAATCATATCGATATATTCATCGGGTATGATATCACTGTCATGCAGTGCACAGCCGAACTGACTAACACTACTCATAAGCAGTGCGTCCATCGGATCCCCAAAATCAGCTTAGGTTCTTTGCTCCCGGCGAAGCAACTCATTTAAACGTGTGATAGTAGACAGATTTTGTATATAGCCAATCAGCCAACTATCTCAAATTTAATAAGTTTTGGGGGTATTCTTAAGCTTATCAATAACCTTGACATATAACCAATTAAACAACTATCTCTAAGTGGTATTGGGCACAATAAACTTGACAAACTGTCTGCGTGCCTTATTCTTGATTCATTTTAGGTTTCTTGACATTATAATGCCACCATCCTGTAGACAAATCACAAGATCTTCCCCAACGCCCACAACGTACCTACAGCATGCTTACATTTCACACTCTCGCGTGCCTTGTGCTTCATGAACTGTGCAGTATCTATTGATGCACTTTTCCACCAACCAGTATGTGCTCCTTAGCTGTAGCCAGGTACATTTATTTCCTGCGAGACGTAGTTTAATTCAAAAGGTATGCAGCCTGTAACAAAGCAGTGTATCTAATTAACTGTATACTATATAGGGCTGGGTACCACGAAAAGTTTTGTACCGTGGTATACCGCGGTACTTCTGATCATACCTTGATACGTACCACAGTATAACACAATTATATTAGGGACGAACAATTTAATGTTCTGGATCAGGGGCCTGACACATTTGAAGAAAAAAAAAAACGACTGTGAACAGCCGTTAAAATATCTTGCTCTGATTTATATCAAAATAATATCATATTATATCCATTATATTATCTGAAAATATTAATTACCTTGAGGTGAAATAAAATATGATATCTCAGCTCAAAAGAAAATCGTACCCATCTCCACGCCCCTAAAGTTAAGTGGTCAGTACCTTACAGCAGACGAATTGTTGTACAAGTTTGAATCTAAAATCTTTAACTAAAATTGGATCATTAGACTGACAAAGACAGATATTAGTGACCTTGTTGATTACGAACAGAAAGTGCTTACAATAAAGCCTACGATTTGCTACCTACATTATTATATTGATAAGTGCTTACAATAAAGCCTACGATTTGCTACCTACATTATTATATTGATATAATGGGCAGGAAAATTTTGAATGGGATGCCAACACTTGGGGAAGATATTTATCAGAGAGGGCCAAAATACATACAACAAACTTACTAAACAAACGAGAAAATATTTCGTGGAATTGAGAAAATACGTAAAATTAAAAAAAACAACAAAAAAAACAAAAAAACCCCGGTTAAACTGATGTACCGGTAATACCGCGCAATCTAATACTAACAACATTACATTTCTTTAAGTGACGTAAAGCACCAAGAACTTGTAATTCCCTTTATTTTGGTGTATGACTGATGAGTTTAATTGGGTTAAAGAGTATATAGCTTGGCCTTACTTCAGATGTGCATTTATGAAATAACTGCTATCTCCGCTTGGTCATTTTCACTTCTATGACTTAAGAGTTTTGTAAAAAAAAAGAGCTGATAACGTTTTTACTTTTGATATATTTGGTTAATTCATTCATTACACTTCAAAAAGATGATATAGTCAAGTCTCGTAAAACTCGTTACCATATTTTAATAATTGTCAAAAATACTTTAGACTAATTCAGGCTGATTTTTTTGTGCACATGGGAGCAGCCATTTTGGTTAGCTGTGTGCTTAGATCATGTACAGTTTCCACAAGTACAATATCCTGAGAAATTACAACCACAGTACATCAAAGTAACATAGAGGTATGTCAACATTCTCTCTGCTGTGTATGTTGCAAATGAAAACAACTTCACCTTCCACCTGACATTCTCTCAGAAGGTCATAATATTTGTCGAGCGACCCGTTTGAGATAGGGACCACAATAGAAATTAGTGAACTTTTGTTTTACTTTTTTTATGTTACACTTTAGTACCAATCACTAGCATATGAAAATTGCAACGTACGTAGATGGTTTATAATTTGATACTGACATAAAATCTAAATCAAAAACTAAATGAGCAACGATATGGCTCCACTTTTAAGTGAGCCGTAAACGTAAAAGAGCAACTTTTTAAAACCAAAAATATCAGTCCTTTCAAGATTCTCTGTTAAAAAACACGTCGACGTTTTAAACGGTTTTGAAAAGAAAACCCATTATAAAGATGCATTTTTGTAATTCACAATTTCACAACCACTGAGAATGCAAGGTAACGAGGGCTATGGCATTATCTCACTGATCGAAAACGAGGCTAAGGGTGCAAGGTTCATGTTTGTGTACTAAAGATAATGGTAGATTATTATAGCCAAACAGCCTATATAATTGCATATTCATGGTTCTATTTTGGAAGAAAGTCTTTAAAATAGAACGAGAAAAATAAAAAAATAAAAAATAGGTCTGAAGACAAATACATTCTAATAGCTAGATCATATGCGCTTGATCCCATTCCAAAAACAAACAAATCAAGTCAATGCGACATGCACAATTAAAACGAATGCGCAAGCTATTTGCATTCTACATGCTCAAACTGCCTGGAATGGCCTTTCAAAGTTTATAATTACATTAGATAATAACAACCGTAAATTGTGCGCACAGAACTTTCACCTACGGTTTGATTTATTAGTAGTGACATGACAATACGGTTAAATGGCAATGAGCTTTGCTGCCAGAAACTGAAATTTCTGTTCATTCTATAACGAATAATATGGAATAAAGAACAGATAAGAAACAAAAATTGTTTGAAAGGAAAAAGGGATTGCCTCCAGAGATCACGAGAAATACGGGGCGATCATCGTTTTGTAACGCAATAATTTGTATGGACTCAGGCGTGGACTCACCCTTCCCCTTGATTGACTGTCGTACAAAGTTAACGCAAGTATACTATTCAAATAACCAAAGATACAGTTCACACACTATTGCATATCCTAACTTAAATTCTTCTCTCAAAAAAATAGTCCTTAGACAACATTTTGACTTCCCTGGAGAAAGGGTGCATATATATTACTACATATATAATTTTTTCGATAAACAGTTATTACAATAATTGACCCAAAAACTAAGTGGACAATAATTTAAAGTTTAATATGCTGAACTATATGAAAATAAAATGTTATGTTTCATGTATTCTTTGCGTTATAATGATGTCAGGAAGTGGCTTTAAATCTTTAGCCTCGTTCTCGATAAGCACCTGTCATATCTACAAAGCCAAGGATGCTCAAACTGGAATTTGTGAAAATAGTTTTAATATGAACAACCGTGCAGACACAGTACATCCGATATGGACCTATGTGCCAGTAGTTCTAGTATCTGCCTTCTTCACCACACAATAAATGTAGCAAAAAAGGGAGGAAAGTTACAAAGTTATAATAAATTCCATACAGTATGGACCCTAATAGTCTTGTTCCGTCTGAGAGAACAAGATATGGACAGTCTATTGTTAAAAGGGCATCGGAGTATCCTCGGCATTTCCGCCTACGCAACCCCCTTTGGCAGTCGGAATATCTTTGTCTTTTTCCGTAAAGTTGAGAAAGAAAATTCAAACGTAATTTGCCGCCATTAAGAACTATATTCGGAACCAATCTTCTTCGTGTTTTCGCTAACGAACATTCGGCTAGATGTGCGTAGGGTCTTATAAAATTTCAGGTCTTTAAAAATAACTCGACCAAGTTTAAACAATAATGAAATACCTGCACATTTAATTCCTGGAACTTTGTAAAAAAAAATTAAAAAAAATTGAAGAATGATTAGGTTTCAGTTGTCTACAACCGATCCGGTGGTGTAAGTGGATAGA
The DNA here is from genome assembly GCA_016617855.1 of Megalonaias nervosa. Taxonomy (NCBI): domain Eukaryota; kingdom Metazoa; phylum Mollusca; class Bivalvia; order Unionida; family Unionidae; genus Megalonaias; species Megalonaias nervosa. Next base: position 45,159 of record JAECUM010014658.1, read on the forward strand.
GCACCTCGGATGCAGGATATCGCGGGTTCGAACCGTGGCTGAGTAATAAAAAAGACTTATACAAATGGTACAGACAGCTGCCTCGCTTGGCGCTCAGCATTAAGAGGTTAGTGTTAGAACTGGTCGGCCTAGTGTCAGGATAATGTGACTGGGTGGGACATGATATCACTGTCACGTTTGCTAAGCCCCAGCTATAACAGTCATGTATAAGCCGCTGCCATGTGTTTGATGTATAAAGGTTGCCACGGGCTAGTGTTAAACTCTTATGCAATGTTACATGACCGGCCGGAGACCGGAATCTTGAATCGGCACAGGCGATAGATCGCACCACTTCACACCTATGTGTTACAGCTTAGTCCTAAGATCAGAGGGAAGCCCGAGGGGTGAGCAGGGCGTGTTCTCATCCGTCCCATAATAATTGTAATTATTTGTAGTTTGTATACTTAATTACTAGCATCGTTTAGTATGTATAATTACCTTTGTAGTGTTTCATTTACATGCGTATTTGAGAAATGGGCTTGAGTATTACGTTGAGAATTATGTAGATTGTTAGCTTGTGGTCAAAATTAATTTCATAATTCGCTGTTAGGTTACTTCGTAGTAAACCAGTACATTTATTAATGCGTAATGTTCGAATTTACACATGCTTGAGTTGTGAATTTGGAAAATGGTTGAAGTATGTAAGATTAGTTACTATGGACGTATGCATATCTGAGAGCATGGATATTGGAATATTTGTGTACTTTGTATGAGTGTAAGGTAAAGAAATGCGTCTGATTATTGTGATATTGTTTAGTATAACAGGATTAGGAATATGTACTGATGTGATGCAATTTATTGATGTATGTATAAGAAGTAATTGATACCGTGCTGTATTATGACGTTTATTTTACCATGCACGAACGTATGGGTATCTCGATGTGAATGAATACGTGACCGAAGAAATTTAACAGCCGTTATCTGATGATAGGCTGTCTGTAGTGAGAGATGAGAGGGCTAAGGAAAAATATTGTACCGTCCTTGTGTTTTAACAGGAAGCTTTTTAGGGGACAGAGAACGTCTGGTTCCGTTGAGTCCCGAGTCTCCAAGAGGTGGAGACGGAATTGAGACTAGTCGAACAGTCGAAGTCGACAGAAGTCTAGTCGGTGGAGAGAAGGTGGTGGAGAAGGAGAAGGAATCTGGAGGAGAAAGTGGAGGAGGAGGAGAAGGAGTATAGAGAAGTCGAGTAGGAGGAGGAGAAGGAATTTGGGGAAAGTCGGGGAGGAAGAGGAGAAGGAATTGGGAGAAATAGGAGAGAGAGAAGAATACCACAGATGAGTAGAATACATGGACAGGTGGAAATCAATCTCACACTGCTGATTAAAGGGTCGAGCGGAAGGAGTGTAATTGGAAATTTGAATCATTTGACTACTGATTTGTTATTAAATTCTTATTCATTGAATTTCAGCCTTTTTGTGTATTTAACAATCTAACTGTCGGCATTGCTGACCTGGGGGGGGGGGGGTCGGAGCTTTACATCTGTCTTTCACTAAATTTAACTTCCAACAAAATCGAGCCTGGGTGGGACTTCTACAATAGTTTAAATAAAATATTGGGAGCACCCTACCCCACCAACACAATCCCTCACAATCACATATCTGCGGCATGATGTTCCAGTGATAGACATCACTACAAACTGTCACACTGCTGACATCATGGCGAAATGATTCGTATTGTTCAATCTACGTTAAAAATACAAACAAAACCCACAAAAAACACATCTACAAATATTGCTTGCGTTGCTGTTATTGATGAGGAGTCATCTATTCACTGTTAAGTTATTAAGGTATGACGATGTAATAATAACCACGGGCTCGGAAGCAGTTCAAAGTGGCCATTATTTGCATCAGAGGGTGCTTTTGGCATGCGGTGGAAAAGGTCGAGGATGTTCCGATTGGGAGACAAAGTCGCAGTCGAAACACTGTGGTGCACTCCTCCAGAGCCGCATCACTAAACGGATAAATTTTGTTTGTAGTTTTCATCTATATCTGATTTTAGTGTACAACTTCATGGAAATGGCTTTGGTTAGGTTTGGCGCTTTACGCCACAGCAACACATGTAGGCTATTTAATGCCATGGTAGTCTGAGTAAAGTGCCTAGCCCATGGACACGCCCAATAGCTAAACACTGGCTGGTCCGATGGTAGGATTCGAACCCACACCCTTTCGGTCGTGAGTCCGGCACACTAGCCACTGAGTTATAGAAATGGCCAAGAGATGTTTGATGGTAACCTCGCATGTGTCACAAAGGCAGTCATTTTGAATTTCATTCATAAAAACAAACCTATAGCATGACGAGATTGCATGATGAAATACTACGTCAATGTGGATAAGAAAACTAAAGTAATGATTAATTACAGAAATAAGGATGAAAAATTACCTTAAGTTAAAAATATGTTTAATAGATTTAATATCTTGAACTGACCCATAATTAAGTCTTCATACAGCCTGGAACAAACTGTAGGCTGTGCCACACTTTAGGCACAATGGTTTTGTGATTGGTATTTTGTTTTCCCACAAATGGAGAAATCAATGCACCTTATATATCCAACGTATTTACTCGCTTGACAGAAAAGGCCCACCTTGCATGGACTGTGTCAGAAAGGGTCGATTGTTATAGCCACAAGTGAAAACAAAATTTGTTTTGAATCATTATGCCCAGTATACAGAGGTGAAAATGCGTAGGAAACTTTAAGACTGGTGTTTTTATTTAAATCTTGTCCTTAATGATCAGGTGTATTTATATACTGATGTGAACTAAGAAAGCTCCCACTGTTCTGTGGCATTATATAGTGTAGTCACTTCAACCAGATTCTCGCGTGACTTCCTGGGATCGTTCGGTGAAGATCGCACAGCGCCATGCGAGAACTTTGGTTAAACGAGAGTAATGATGGTAAAGAACGATGGAGTGATATCTTCTTGAAAGTAACTGCGGTTGAACCTTACCCTTAATCGGAACACCTTGTCGCTTTTCAACAATATTCCATCTCAGAAATACTTCGACGGAGTGATACAGAGTAATAAGGAAATACTCCCTGGAACATGGTGGAGAACTTAGTCACGCGCTAAGCATGAGGATACCTTTACGGAATAATCTGAACAATTTCAATAAAATGAAGTTTTACGATGATTTCATGCTTCGAAATAGAAACTTGGGAATGCTTCAGCCAAGAATAAGTCATCTATGTCGACGACCACAATGTAGTCAATGATGTTGTGTGATATGCACATTGTGACAAACTATATAGTTGGTGTGGGGTGCTCCCAATTTTATTTAAACTATTATAGAAATCCCACCCACGCTCGATTTTGTTGGAAGTTAAATTTAGTGAAAGATAGATGTAAAGCTCCGAGCCCCCCGGTCAGCAATGCCGACGGTTAGATGGTTAAATATACAAAAAAGGCTGAAATTCAATCACAATTTAATAACAATTCAATAATCAAATGACTCAATTTCCAATTACACTCCTTCCGCTCGACCCTTTAATAAGCCTATTGCATCACTTGATTAGCAGTGTGAGACTGGCTTCCACCTGTCCTTGTATTTCTACTCATCTGTTGCATCCTTTTACTCTCATTTCTCCCAATTCCTTCTCCTCTTCCTTCCGACCTTTCTCCAAATTCCTTCTCCTCCTCTTCGACTTTCTCTATACTCCTTCTCCTCCTCCTCCACTTTCTCCCCCACGACTACACTTCTGTCGACTTCGACTGTCTCGTCTACAGTCTCAATTCCGTCTCCAACTCTTGACGACGTGGGACCCGATGGAACCAGAAGTTCTCTGTCCCCTAAAAAGATTCCTTTTCAAAACTTTGTCTTTCCTTAGAATCTACCTTCTGCCGCCATATTACGAGTGGCTTCTTTCTCGGAGAAAACCCTATTGATCTGAAATTCTTCCAGGCGAATACTAAATTACTCTTACGATTTCGGAAGGTATTATTTGGATGTGAACTGCAATCACGCCCTCTATCTCAATTTTGATTGGATATCGCTGTGGACCGACAAAATCAAACTTAGCGGACAATGTCATTCTCGCTGTCTATCAACGTGGGGACGGATAAGAACAAGCCCCGTTCACCCCGTGGACTTTCCTTTTGATCCTAGAACTAACCTTAACATATAGGTGTGATAACGGCAAGCCTTTGTTAAGTGACACAACCGGTCGCCTTTGCCGGTTCAAGTTTCCCGTCTCTGGCTGGTCATGGTAACCTTGTGTAAGAGTTCAACACTAACCCCGCGGCAATCTTTAGAGATCCAACATAAGACCACGGTAATATTCCCAAGACAGGTAGATTATAGCTTATACATGACATTAGCTGGGTGCTTAGCAAACGTGACACACATGAAGTCAATTTTAGTAAACAAGCTACAGGTTTATATATATATATATATATATATATATATATACATACATACAACATTAGCCGCCATGGTACAACTATATATATATATAGTTGTACCATGGCAGCTAATGTTGTATTTCTGAGGTATTTTTGTCTCAGTTGACGAAAAACCCAAGGGTGTTCCGATAGCGCTTACCTTTAGAAATTGCGGATGCTGCATAAGACGCCTGTCGAAGATGAAGAAGTAACTTAGTGTGGTAGTGATGAAATAAAGAAGGTACCCGCCGATGTTTGTAACGAGAAGGAGGCTAAGTATCTGTCGAAGGGAGCCATCTTCCCGCCACGTGGAAGGGTATACGTACGGCGTTAGGACGTAGTAGTCAGAGAGGTTCAAGACAATATCCATGCTGGATTAGCTGTACAGGAGGAAAACAAATTATATTTTTTATTAAACATTATTCATGTTTTAATGGTGATTTCAATACCGCAACTTACATTTAATCTGCCTTTAGAATGTGATTGTGGAAAACTAATTAAAACGGCACAGAAACATTAAGTTACTATCCTAATGAAAGATATTAATAAAAACCAAATACCAGTTACATTCTGGTCTATGTAAAACAGTGTTCATAAAGCAAATGTGTATCTGGGTGTGCCTTGATATTCTTAAAATGATCATTAGTGGTACAGACGGACACAGCTTAAAAGCGTTAAAAAGTAATGGTTGCCACAGTGTAAAAAATGCTCTATCATTGTCATTTTCGTCCTGAGCAAATTCGTGTTATGTAATAATAGTTTAATAATGACAGCAACACTTTATATAACATACACAAAAGCGCTTGTCGATTGGTTTCAAGTCAAACGTGCAGCAGATATGCTGTGAAAAAAAAATTGGGGCCATAGTGAGGTCACGACACTCCTTATGAGATAATGATACAAGACTTTATTTTGCTTGCAACTTCCTCTCAGAAGGTTCTAAGGGCCCGACCAGTTAATTTGGGGGGGGGGGGGGCTTAGGATTGTATTTCAAACCAAAGTATTTTTAGTTTACCTCAATAATTTAGTTTACCTAAATAATTTAAGGTAATCCATTTTCATTAACTAAAAGAATGGATATAATTTTGGGGTCTAAAATCAGAGAAAGATTATTTCGTCAAACTACATTTTTAAAAGAAAATACCCTAGCCCCAACCCCAAAAAATGAAATAAACACTAAAATTAAAGTTTAACACTATATGTGCTTTATTGGGGCTAAACGTTTTGTATTTGAGAACTTGCCAAGGCTGCAGACAGTAAAACTGCTGTTTAAGGACCCACATCTTCCGATACAAGTTTTTTAATCACAAACCCAGGGTCACATTAATGTAGCGTATACAAGATTGAAGGCAGATTTTAAATAGGACTTTTGTACTATGTACATGTTGCTGATCGGAATGTCCGATACGTCGGTTTATCATGTAGTTAATTATCACGGCTTACCCTGTGTTGTCCAACTTGCTTCTGTCATTTATACAAGTTCACTAGTGTTACCTAACTTGTATCAGATGTATCAACTGAAACATTTTCGGCCTTTTCTGTCAAGTGCAGAAAGAATCCTCAGATGTAATTCGCCGCCATTGAGAACTATATTCGAAACTACTTTGTTTACATCATACAATATGGAGGCGGAAGGAGATGGAGTCACAATTAGCACATTGTGTACCTTTCTTTCGCAACATAATGCACTCCGGCAGAGGCTTATCACCAAAGCTCATCAAATGTACATGTATGTGTATTCATACCATTGCATCCGGAGTTATTTCTGTACTTGACGAAACTGCTCGTTCGATGATGACTGCACGTGTATGTTATCAAGTGTGAAATGTATAATGAAAGGTGAATGGCCCTGCCGCGTGCTGTGTGTACTTTTACTCCTGGCCAAATATGAGTGCATGGAAAGTTGGACTTGGAAGTTTATGAGATTAACTCTGTTTCAATTTCAAGATAATGCTTCTAATGAGTAATAAGTAAAACACGTAAGTGACAGCTATGTTACAAAAGGTTGATGTCGTTGTTTTGGGTTTAACGCAATTTCTAAGCGCAAGATAGGCTATATATGAAGGCCAATATAAACGGTGGAGAAAGATCGCTGGCAGCTTTCTCACACACTCACACCCGTGACTCGAACCCACACGGACAGAGGTGAGATGGCAGGTAGCGATCGGTAAATGCGCGCGCCTTAGACCACTCGGCCGCCCGGGTCCCTATAAAAGGTTATTTTTTATGTATTTAAACGATTTTAGCACATAGATTTAAGCACATTATACACCCCCTCCTAAATCAGTCAGTCATAGAGAAAAAAAAATTAACACATTAAAAAGTGCAGAACAGTAGCTTCAATTTAATCCCCATGAGTCAGCACGGTGAAAATCGGTATTTAACAATGTACTCATAATTCTGTTTAACGATGTTAACAGAATAATAGAGCCATTTCGATAATTCGTGACAATAACAAAATAAAATTAAACAACGTTAAAGACGTCGTACAAGTTGCGATGTAAGGTGCAAAACGTATAGTGAAAACTTGAATTAACATTTATATGAAAACGGAACAATAAAATATTACCATCGGATGCTTAGCAAGTATATCTGCTCCAATATAGTCATACACCATTCCTGAGAGAGAGAGAGAGAGAGAGAGAGAGAGAGAGAGAGAGAGAGAGAGATGTCTACTGTAATGTAGAACAAGGTTACTCGGGACAGAAACGTATATAACACATGTTATACATGTATCTGCTCGGTATATGATCTGTCACATCAAAATAAGTATGCAACTGACGATCTACATTCTATAAATACTGACACCTTTCACTAATTGAATGTTGACATCGTCCTTCGAGAATGACTACTTGATAGCTGACTACTGTCTGCAGATCCCTCTTTCTTGTGTCCGTGAATATGTAAAACAATCACGCGATTACACTGTGTACTACATGTGCTAAATGAATAATCATAAGTAATTCACACATGACGTCACATCCTTCTAATATTAGAATGAAACGGGGCATTTTACTGAAAATCGATACTGAGCCTGTACAGCATTGTACATCTCTGAGAAGAGGGAAGTGGGCTCCAAATCATATGGATTACATTATTGTAATTAATTCCAACCGATAGGTTATATGGATTAGATTATTTTAATTAATTCCAACCGATAGGTTATATGGATTAGATTATTGTAATTAATTCTAACCGTTAGGAGTATCTGGAATAGATAACTGTAGTCACCAGGTAAAATTATTTAACAAACTGCCATTATTATTATTATTATTATTATTATTATTATTTCGTTTTTAAATCTTAACTAAAAACCGAAAAAAATTGAACATTTCAAAGTTATTTTGAAACGACCGCTATAAAAGCACTGAGCACACTAGTGTCTTCACACCATGATGTTCATAGATTCAAAAATGATACCGTACTGCAAGCAAATATGAAATTTCAAAGCGAGGTTTCAGCTTCAAGATACATATAAAGCAATCTTGCTTTTATAGTCAGATATTTATATACGATCATAATATATACAGATTTTACACATAAGGACGAAACGTCTACTGACAGCTGTAATCAGTGATGGCGCGAGGGTGGTGGTGGTTGGGACGGGTTAAATGCCCCCGGTCGCGAGGCGATGGTGGCGCCGTCGGGAGCTTTTTCGCAGCTGAAATGTTCATAGTATTTCACCTTCATCTTAGTAAAACGGGGGCAAAACGGGTGCAGTTCTTCACAAAAGTTTATGGTGGTGGAGGCTGGCAACTGCTATCAAAGGTGTTCTCTTTGGGGAAAATACAGGCGCCAATTAAAAAGAAAAAGAAACATTGCCTTCGGACGCCTGATATTCTTGCACCGCAACAGGATGGTTTTGTTGGGGTTTAACGCCTTTCATTTTCAACATAGGATGGGATACACATGGCCGCCATTACAATGGTGGAGGAGTTCCCGGGAAGAAACACCGACCCACGGGAAACTACTGGTAAGCTTTCATACCCACATTGGTCGAGCCGAAACTCAACTCGCGCAGAGTTGAGACGTGTTAGTGACATGTAAAGCTCCTTACACCACTGGACCAACCAGGTCCCTGCTCTTACGGCTGCAAACTGGTTGCGGAGTGAAATGTCACATACAGGATTCTAGTCCGAGTTTCCTCCGACCCTTGCCACCGAAATCGATAGGAATATGATTTATTTTCTCAGAAATAGCGAGTGTAGCATTCGTTATATCTTTAATCCGCTGACAGACGAGATGCAGCTATAGTGTTGATAAAATTTGACCTGGAACTCGCCATTTGCATTCCGCCTACACAAATCTCGCAACCTACATGTCGATAACATCAGAGGTCCAAGAGTCACGTGATATCAACAATAAACCATTTCGAACGTTGTTGTAAATTGAATTCGAAAATATTAATTAAAGGTCACGTAATACTTGTACATAAATACAATGCACACTTAATTCTCAACATATTCATTCTGAGAACAACGACTAGAAACCTTTCGGTATCGTAGCAAGGTGGAGAAAACCAGATTCATCAAGTACTAAGCACCTGTCAGCGATGTATTTTGTTATCACGTGACTAACCCATTGACCTGTGCTCTCCGCTTGTTGAATCTGTTTTCTTCCAAGTTGCTGCAACATTTACAGATTTCTGGTCTTTGTTTTCAGAATAAATATATTTAGAAGTTTATGTTCTTTTATTTTTCTATAAATAGTACGTGACTTTCATTTATATGTTCGATTTGTTTTCCTACAGCAACATTAGAAATGGTTAATGGTTGATATCACGTGACTATTTGAACTCTGAAGTCATTGACTTGTAGGTTGCGAGATTTGTGTAGTCATGTGACTAGGAATGCAAATGGCGAGTTTCAGGTCAAATTTCATGAACGCTATAGTTTCGGCTACTTTGTCAGCGGATTGAAGATATAACGAATGCTATACTCGCAATATCTGAGAAAATAAATCATATTCCTATCGATTTCATGCAGGCATATCTCGATGAAAGGTCGTTTAAGTTTGCTAGGCCGGCTAGTAAGCGGCTACTCTATGCTGACACCAAATGGTGTCAGCGGATTCCAACTTTTCGATAGGCAATGGACTCTGACCCTACGCCCCAACATAAATGTCCAAATTTCAAAAATGGGGTGGCAAGGGTCATAGGAATCTCGGACTAACAGGGTTTTAAATTGTGCCTTTTGGGGCTGCATAACATTTGTCCCTGTCAGCGTATGGAAAGTTTGGCTCAGATGTGTCAGACCTTAGGATCATTTCGTTCGACAAACTAGGGTTTCGAGCATATTGTTACGAATATGTAATTAGACTGCTTGTGTGTTGGTTTTGAATTCTTTTTTATTTTAATTTTGTTTCGTTACATTTTATTGTAATGATTTTTTTTCACTGGATTTGATATTTCGTTCAGTAAATTTAATTTGCTTAGAACGTAAAAATATTTCTTCAGCATTATTTTTAGCTCACTTTGGTTCATAGATTTTGTAAACACTACGCGAAAACGATTGGCTATTGCCAAGGTCATTTCGGCCTACGTGTTAGTCTGAATAAACAATGTTTTATTTTTAAATTTTTTTCAGTGTGAGAATTTGATTCTTATATAGGGCTATTCCTGCATACGTGATAATTGTCATTCTTTTTTTTTTATTGCGCTGTTCAAGTTAGAAATCACGTAGCCTGTCACGTGATCCACCATGTGATCTAAAATCGCGGCTTTAAACAGACGCTTTCTAGTAGATTTAGTCAGTCGTATGTTCTACACCTTGATAATACAAGGTGTTTATATTGTTGAAGCCAGATTGTCTTTGAAGTTCATTTGTTTTTTGGAATTTAATAATTTATTCTCTAGAAAACTAAACAAGTGCTTTATGTTTATAAAAGTTCTGGGAGAAAGAAATTCAGTGGAAATTTATTCTGGAGTTTAACGGAAACATTATAAACTGTGATTCAGTCAAGGATCTGTTACCACCAGTACAACGACCTAATCTGACGTCAACGCCTCCATATTGGAATTTCATCGAGATTCGAACCCAGATTCTATTAGAACTATTTAGTGATAGGAGTTGTATTTTTTCAATCTTAGGATTAAATTTTGGATTATATTAAAAAACCGTAAGTCCTATTTCCAATGTTTACATTGTTTTCTAGGGAAATAAATTATTTTGTTAAAATATACAAAGCTTGTTGGCTTCCCTCTTTTCTATTGTTATTTTTGTACGAGCCTACACGTAACAATATGTATATATTGTTTGAAAATGTGCAGTAGGAAAGTATCACAGAATTAAGTAATATTTCATAATGTCTCCCAATCTGATTAAAATCATCTCCTCTGTCTGTTATAAAGATCTGACAGCGACCACTTAGGGGTCATATTCTGGTGGCGTATGTTATTACCATAATCGCTGATTTTATCAACCAATCAGATGAAGTCTTATATCTTCGCGTTTAGGAGACTGAGCATTATAGCTGAAGAGCATCGGTGTGTGCCGAACGATTTGATTAACTTTCTTCTGAAAGCTGCATTTCTATTGGCTAATTCAAAGGTCACCAGAACATGACCCCTTGATGTATAACAGTGGAGATCTGATTTTGACCTCCTGGGTATGGTTGAACTTGATAATGCGCGTGCCTTGTTTTCTATATGGGTTTCTAATCAGATTATTCAATAAAGATTTTAATGCACTATCGCGTATATGCATTGGATAGATTGGGTTTTACGAGTGTTTTCTTATTTACTCTATTAAATTCTCAGATTGTGATGTTCAGATTGACGCTAAATGTAAACGAAAATGTTCTGATAAAAGTATTTTATTAAAATATATCAAAACCATTGTATTTTCTCTTTATTTTCTTAGAATATATCTCTTTCACTTTAGCAATGTATTCGTTGTCCTCGGTTATTACAGTGTTGATGTTCCGAAACCGTTTGCCTTTTCTGTAATGAAATGTCTATATTTGAATACCTTCTGGCTGAATCGCAGTTTGAGTGTTGATTTTGTCTCCTTAGTCCCATACGTGCATGTATAAGACTCGCGGTTGCGATTACTTTGCGGAGGTGTAAGTACGTTTTTTTTGCACTACCAAGAATAATTGCAGAAGGGGTGGAGGGTGGAACACAGTTGTTCTGTAACATACGGTTTTTTGGCACCTAATCCAATTTGTTCTAAATTAAGTGACTTAAAAGCGGTCTCATCGTGGGACAAAATTTCTTTGGGTGTTCACCAAGGTTCACACCAGTGTACATAGTTTCCCATCAATAACAACATTACCTACTTTACGTACTATTCCGACATATTCTTTCCCTGCACGCTCTACAAAGTAACCTTGTGTAATTTGACGCCAAAATATTTGTAAAACGTAGGGTAAGCAAGATGTTGGTTATGATGTACATGTGCTTGTTCATACAAAGAAAAAGAATCAAGTTCAGGTTACTTTTTAAACCACGACCGAACGAAACTGACTTTCTGGTATATAGTTTACGGTATAGAAGCTAAAGATGATCAAGGAAGCGCAGTAGAACTAAAAATATTTGTTTCGCGACATATCTTGTTTTTGAATCAAACTTTCCGTGTTTGTTCCTTCAATATATATATATATATATATATATATATATATATATGTGTGTGTGTGTGTGTGTGTGTGTGTGTGTGTGTGTGTGTGACATAGCTATTGGATACCCTCAGATTTGGGAACTCTATGCAGAACTTGCATAAATAAAATTTGAAGAGATGAATATATAAACTTCCAGTTCTGAAATTCGAAATTTTGATTTAAAAACTTTAAACTTCGATCTTTATACTCTAAATTTCAGCCTCCATTTTGGCCTTGCTGCTATTCAGTTTCTGTAGAAGAAGCAAAGAACTTTAAGTTTAGTTTTGAAAAGTTCAAGGTTTTATAGCCATCTCTATCACGAATAAGTCATCCAGCATATATTGTCTATCCCCACGGTCTCAATAAGAAAATGTCATGTTAGTCTCTGTCGTTACGTCCGCACATCCTTCTGTTTGGTCTATCCGTCTTTTATGCTTTGCCCTCCTGTACCATAAGTTGTATAAACATCACTGGGTTGACATGATGCAGCAAGATGAATTGCTTCAAGCTACGTCTCTGTAAGCCCCATACAAAAATATAAACGGAAATTTTATATGCCGGCAAAAAGGAAAGACATAAACATATACATGTATTTATCAGGGTTTGTGATGTCACCTCCACTTGAGGCACCGGCGAGTGGGACTGTGATCAACAGTCACAAGGAGAAAAGATGTCAATAATACTTTTTCCTTCA